>BQKN01056171.1:0-13338 GCA_022839385.1 Asparagus kiusianus
AAGAAAGATAGCCCTGATATGTATGACACGCTTTGGGATCTCACATGTCACTATCATACCTCACTGCTCCAAACTTCTGCTCCAGCTAAGACGAAGAAGAAGATCAGCTTGAAGCAGTTCGCCGTTTACTTGTTTCAAAACCTGGAGGGTGATTTCGTTGGACCTATCCGTGAGTTGGATGTCTTGGACTTCACCACTATTAACGAGCTGATGGAGAAGAATGAAACTCAATCTTATACTATTGCCAGCGCCGAGGGAGCTTTTCCTGCCGGGACCACGTTCCGTTCTTTCCTCCGTCGTGCGCAGAAGTCTATAGAGCCTCGGTCTCTGTTGGCCGGCTACCTCGCGCTCTGGTTGAAGAAGTGCGTTGTGCCATACCAGTCTTCGGATGACTTACCAGTCGAGGTGCTCTTCCCGGCAGTCCAGCTAGCCTATGGGCGGGAGTTGTCCTTGCTTCCAGCGATGGTGGCCAGCATTCATTGCGGACTCAGAGGTGTAGTTCGTGTTCTTACCCACGTGGGTTCTAAGCCCTCGACCGAGCTTACCTGCCCGAAGGTTGAGCTGCCTTATGCTTATTTGATGGCATGGTTCGTTCTACACCGGCCTGATATGATGTCAGCTCCCCGCACCGTTGACACCCCTGTTCCTTTCCTACAACTTCTGGAGAGGAGTAGGTGGCTTGGGAAGAAATTTGAAGATGTACAACAAGAACTTCAAGTTCGTCGGAACTGGGAGCTCTTCAAGTGTTTTCCTCAATTTTCTGGACGCTATGGCGAGGAATTGACTGATGTGGAGAAACCCCGAACTAACCGGACTGCTCTTGACGTCGGTTGCTTCCGATGGCTGGTAAACATCCGCATCGGATATCTTGTCCTTCGGGTGAAGAACCGTTGCCATATCGAGCCTTACCTTCCCTGCCGTTTCGCACGTCAGTTCGGCTACGACCAACTATATGTTGGGAATCCGAGCCGTGGTTTACAGGTTAAGGGAGGGCTTGTTGACGGTATTCGAGCGTGGTTATGGACCATGGTTGGTTGCACCGGGGCCCAGTTTGCTCTTCCTTCGTATAAGCGCAAACCGATGATCACCTTCCTTAGCTGCAAGTGGTTCCTTTCGGCTTATGAATCCATAGGTGTGAAGAGCCTTTCGGAGTTAGAGTCTGAGCACTTGGTTCAGGCTGCTATGACGGCTGCTCAGAAGCAGGGGAAGAGGCCTGCTCAATCTCCTCCTTCAGGCAGAATTGATGGGGAGCACCTTCCTGCGGATGGCGATGAAGCTTGTGAGGAGGAAATAGACACCGACCAAGTAGAACTTGATGCAGGTTTGTCATGCTTCTTGATTTCGCTTCTCCTCAACCTTGGTACGTGAAATAATCCTTGTTGTTTCAGGTGGTTCGGCCGATGACCATGAACCTCTCGCCTCACGTCGTGCTAAATCCAAGTTTGGTGGACCAACTTCGCACAATCGTCCCGTCGGTTCCCAGAGGGGTGGTCCTTTGAAAAGGAAGAAGGTTGCCTATAGACCTCCTGTTGATCAACGCTCTCATGGAGTAGATTCCGGAGGCTTTGCCGACAGGGAGGAAGGTAACCCTCCGTTACTTTCCATATTTTGACATGTTTTACCTTCTGGGATTCATAACCGTACTTTATGTTCCAGGGTTGCTTGAAGAGGGTGAACTTCCATTGCCTCCTGCATCCCCTGGTCCGGATAACATGGATTGCTTCGTGCAGCAGATGTGCGACGCCCTTCATGACGGTTCTCTGGGCATCGATTTGAACATTGATCTTGGGCCAGAGTATAGCGTCGAGCCCACCGCTCCTTACTCAGGTATACCTACATCTGCTAATATATCTTTTGATTACAGGGAAAGAGAACTCGACTGAGGGTGAATCCTTTCATGATGTAGGTTTTGAAGACCAGGGGAGTGCCTCTGCGCCGAGTTTCTGCGGTCCTGACGCTGGGCTATTAGTCGATATGCTGGCTGAACAGGCCGCCAGAGGAACTGCGGGACCGCCCTTTACGAGCGATGCACTCACAGGTACATCATCAGCCACCAGGACTGATTCTCCTTTGACTACCGACCCTCCCCGTGTTGCAGAAGATGATGGACTTGCAGGTATGCCGATGATCTTATCACCCTGATTCTCTTTATTTGCCTAAATTTGCATTTTGACTAATAAAGAGGTATAACCGTAGGACCAGGCGTTGTGCCTGATGCTGCTGCAGTTTCCAGGGCTGATATTTCGCCTGAGAGCCATGTCTCTTTGCCACAGCCGAGAGATACGACTGATTTGCCTGCAGGGGTTGATGCACCCTTCATAGCTAATCCTGCTGTTATCTCAGAGTCTGCCGTGCCTCCACCCGAGGGAAATTCCGCCAGTACAGGTATACTTCGAATTTCTTCTCGGGTTTCCTTGTCGTATTTGATAATCCCTTAACTCCCCCATTGTTGTTTGCAGGAGCTCGATCATCTCTACATGAGTATGTTCGCGTCCTTTTGGCTGGTACCGACCCTGAGAAAGAGATTTTTCGCGCGGACCTCAACTTCTTCACCGCCTTTTATAATGGCATGATTGAGAAACTTCTTCTCCGAGGATACTGCTTTGACCAGTTCAGGCGTTCCTTTTCTCGTCACATGCTGATGATGAGGGAAGAAGGATACCCAGAGTTGGCTGATTCCTTTGCTGCTGATTTTACTGCTCTGGAGTCAGAGGTTCAAGAATTGAGGGATTTGAAGGCTGGCGGAGCTTCTTCTTTTATGTCCTCTCAGATGGAGGATAGAATGACTCAATGGCGTGACTTGAGATCTTCCATTAGCAGCGAGCTCCGTTCACGCGAGCACTCTGTTGCACAGCTGATGGCCAACCTGGCGAAGAAGGACACCAGCAGAGGCGAGTTACTCAGCTCCCTAGATTCCACTCGTGCAGAGATAGCTAGGCTGAAGGAGGCCTTGGGACGTGCTGAAGAGTCTGCTGCTATAATCACCGAGGACCTGGTTGGATTGGAGCGCTCTCGTGAGTGGACGCTCGACAAGCTGGGATCAACACAGGAGGGATTGATGAAGCTGCGAACTGAAGCCGCTGAGGTCTTGAGCAGTTCCGAGGATTCTGTCCGAGCTCGCGTGCAGGCAGAGTTTGAGCAGAGCTATATGGACAGGCTTTCCGGTTTAGAGTCTCACATTCTTAGTCATCAGCTGCCTTCGGATTGACGAACTTGTTGTTATATGCTTTTGTCTTGATCTTTTATTAGAGACTCCTTATTTGCTTCTTTTTACATGATGCTTCTTGATATGCTGTGGTGTCTTCTTTAATCGGTAAAAGACTAAACCGGCTATACGTGTTAGGTATAGACTTTGGGATTATTGGCCAACCCCCAGCCCTCAACGGTTTTGACGTGCCTTTACCGACTACCGTTTGTGTCGGGCTAGCATGCGATTTGTCTGGGTCCGTTCCGCATGTAACGTTGTGCTAAGAGAGCGAACCCTCCGAGACTTTATGCTATGACTTTGAATACATAGACTTCGTCTTTCTCACGGGAAAGACTACCCGGCAACGCGTATTAGGCGCCGACTTCATCCCTGTCTTTTCTGAAAGCAAAGCCAAGGGAAAGATGAGACTAGAAGTGGGATTTCCACTCCGAGAATCGAAAAGATTCGGATAATCCTAACTGTCGTAAGGTTTGATTATCGAATCGAAAGTTTCGAACGACCCTAACTGTCATAAGGTTTGGTCATCGAATCGAAGGTTCAAACGACCCTAACTGTCGTAAGGTCTGGTCATTTGACTCTGAAGAGGAAGAATTTTATATTCTATCTTCAGCAGGAAAGGAAACTCGAGGTGGGATCTCCACCCCCAGGATCCGACAGGTGAAACTAGAAGTGGGATCTCCACTCCGAGAATCGAAAAGATTCGGATAACCCTAACTGTCATAAGGTTTGGTTACTCGAATCGAAAGGTTCAAACGACCCTAACTGTCGTAAGGTTTGGTCATTTGACTCTGAAGAGGAAGAATTTTATATTCTATCTTCAGCAGGAAAGGAAACTCGAGGTGGGATCTCCACCCCCAGGATCCGACAGGTGAAACTAGAAGTGGGATCTCCACTCCGAGAATCGAAAAGATTCGGATAACCCTAACTGTCGTAAGGTTTGGTTATCGAATCGAAAGGTTCGAACGACCCTAACTGTCGTAAGGTTTGGTCATCGAATTGAAAGTGGACCTCTCGTTCATTGGAGGAATCGAGAGGGGATTTTGGCTTTGGCCCTAACTGTCGTAAGGTTTGACCAAATGGGGAATGTGAAAATGATCATAACCGAAAGAAGGTCTGATCACTCGATTTGTGGACCTCTCGTTCTTTGACGGAATCGAGAGGGGAATTTGGCTTTGGTCCTAACTGTCATAAGGTTTGACCAAACTGGAATGGTGTGGTGGAGACTATGAGTAGTCAGAAACCACTGAAAGTTCTGCGAGGGGAGAATCAACGATTAGATCTCATCTCAGCAAAAGAGTGTTTGTGAGAGTTAAATTCTGACAAACAAGAATATTCGGAATTCGAATATTGATTTCTTGCTTATCAGCGACCGGGTTATCCCTAAGAATACCCCGATGTGGTATTCTTCCGGGAACTTCCCGGTACCTCAATTCCTCTGAGGATACTAAGGATAGTACCTCTTCAGAAATTTGTCATTTATTGGCATCATGAGTCGGTCACCGTCTTTGGTGACTAGACGATAGGCGCCGTTCGAGTAAACTGTTTCTACTACGAACGGTCCCTCCCATTTGGGTTCAAACTTGCCTTTCTTCTTGGAGTTAAGGATCATAGGACGTTTCTCGGTTAAGACCAAGTCCCCTTCCTTAAAACTCCTTTGTCGAACTTTTTTGTCGAAGGCTCTAGAAATTCTGGCTTGGTAAAACTCGATATGCTGCTGAGCTTCCAGGCGCTTTTCATCGAGCATCTCGAGTTCTTCGAGGCGCTTCTGATGTTGTTCTTCGGTCGTCATCTGGGTTGCAAGAGCGATCCGAAGAGATGGAATTTGGATTTCCAAAGGGAGAACTGCTTCACATCCGTATACCAGTGAATACGGGGTTGCGCCGGTCGGTGTACGTACAGTGGTACGATAGGCCCATAGAGCTGCGCCGAGCTTATCATCCCAATCTCGCTTGCTATTCTTCACAAGCTTTGACAAGAACTTTATGATAGTCTTGTTGAAGGCTTCAGCTAACCCGTTTGCTGTGGGGTTATAGGCTGTTGACGAGATGTCTTGAATCTTGAACTTTTCGCAGAACCTTATGAAGGCGTTGCTGATAAATTGAGGACCATTGTTGTGTATGATTCGTCTTGGAACACCATGCCGGTAGATGATATGGTGCTTGATGAATGCAATGACGTTGCTCGTCTTGACTTCTTTGAGTGGGACTGCCTCAGCCCATTTGGAGAAGTAATCAGTGATCGCCAGGATGAACCGATCGCCTTTTACTGATGGGGGGTTTATAGGACCAACAATGTCCATTCCCCAGGTCTCGAACGGCCACGACGTAACCGAAGGATGTAGACGTTCCGGAGGCTGGTGCATGTAATTCGCGTGTACCTGACACGAGTGACACTTCCGGGCGTATACAATTGCCTCATGCATCATGGAGGGCCAAAAGTATCCCATTCTCCTGATGCGATCATAGAGCTTGGGACCAGGTTGGTGCGCGCCGCATTCTCCTTCATGTGCCTCTTTAAGCACTTCTTCAGCTTCTTTGGTTGATAGACACCGTGCCAGCACGCCATCATACCCCCTGCGGTATAGCGTTCGATTCTCTGTATTATAGTAGAATCTTGGAGCTCTTCGTCTGATCGACTCTCTCTCCTTCACATCTTCTGGCAAGATTCCATGCAAGACGTAGTCGATGATGGGGAAACGCCAATCTCGGGGTTCAAACTCAGCCTGAGTTGTGTGCACCTCCTGGGCCTCTTCCTCCTTGCCATTTTCATCATGAAGTGGCACCAAGAGTTGATGCGTTTTTACCGTAACAAATTGTTCTGTTCCGGGAGGTTGTGCCAAGGACACAGCTAAAGCTGCTAACGCATCTGCATAGGTGTTCTGCAGCCGCGGAACGTGCTCGATGAAGAACCCTTCAAACGATTCCGCTAGCTCCACCGCCATCTTGTGGTATGGTAGCAAATCCTGACTTCGGACTTCGTATTCCCCTTGCACTTGTTTGACGATTAGTTGAGAATCACCGAAGGCTTCGAGATACTCAACCCCCAGCTCCTTGGCGAAGTTGAGACCTATAATCAGTGCGTTGTACTCTGCCACATTATTCGAGCACGGCTCAGTTAATGAGTAGGCTCGAGGCATCACATGTTTTCCCGGGGAAACTAAGACAACTCCCACTCCGGAGGAGACCTTAGAACATCCAGGAGTACCGGCGGCATTAGCTGCTCGTGAAGCGCCGTCGAAGTACAAACGCCACACTTGTTGGTGTGAAGTTGCGTTGACTTCGTGGGTTTCATCAGGTAAATCGTCATATATCTCGGCGGCGTCCGTAGTTGGATTAGCTGCCAAGAGATCGCAGATAGCTTGCCCTTTTACTGACTTCTGCTGCTTGAAGTGCAGATCGTATTGGGACAAGAGTAAAGCCCATTTTGCTAATCGCCAGCTCATGGAAGCCGGTTGAGTCATGAATACTCGGACCGGGTTAACTTTGGAGATGACGTAGATAGTTTGTCCAACCAAATAATGCCGCATCTTCTGGATGGCGAACACTAAGGCTAGGCATTCTCTCTCAATCATGGGATATCGAGATTCTGAGCCTACCATGGTTCGGCTTAAGTAATATACCGCCTGCTCGTGACCGTTATCGTCATCTTGTGCAAGCAATGCACTTAATGAGTGGCTCGTCGCCTTGACATAAATCAAGAACGGTTTGCCCGATTTCGGTGCAACGAGTACGGGAGGTTTCGAGAGATATTCTTTGATACTCTCGAATGCCTTTTGACAAGCATCGTCCCATACGAATGACACGCCCTTCTCTGTGAGCCTGGAGAATGGTTGGCATTTTCCCGATAGGTTTGAGATAAACCGACGGATATATGCCAATCGCCCTTGCAGTCCTCTGAGCTCCTTGAGGTTCCTCGGAGGTTGCAATTCATTGATCGCCTTTACTTTATCCGGATCAATGTGAATACCTTTGGTGGTGACGACGAATCCCAAGAATTTTCCACTAGCCATTCCGAGGAAGGATTTGGTAGGGTTCATCTTCAACTGATGGGCCCGCATCAAGTCGAACATGGTCTTCAAGTCTTTGATGTGATCTTTCTTATCACGACTTTTCACGACCAAATCGTCCACGTAGCATTCGACGGTCTTTCGGAGATGCTCTTGAAAGATCTTCGACATGGCTCGCTGATATGTAGCACCTGCATTCTTCAAACCGAAGGGCATGACTGTGTAGCAGAATACGCCGAGAGGTGTTCGGAATGCGGTGTGCTTTTCATCATCTGGATGCATCTTTATCTGGTTATAACCAGAGAAACCATCCATGAAGGACATCCTCTCGAACCCGCACGTATTGTCGATGATAACATCCGTGATGGGGAGAGGAAAATCATCTTTTGGACAAGCTGCATTGAGGTCCCTGAAGTCAATGCATATCCGGATCTTCCCGTTCTTCTTTAGGACCGGAACAATATTGGCAAGCCATTCGGGATGTTGCTCCTCTCGGATAAATCCCGAATCAACGAGCTTTTTGACTTCAGCTTCGATTGCTTCCATCATTTGCGGATAAATCCCGAATCAACGAGCTGTTTGACTGGTTTAACCTCCGGCTTGATGTTGAGACGATGCACTGCTACGTTTGGGTCGAGACCTGGCATGTCTTCATAATTCCAGGCGAATACGTCGATGTACTCCCGGATAAGAGAAATCAACTCTTCCTTCTCTTCAGGGAAGAGGCTATCGCTGATGAATATTGGCTTCGGATTTTCTTCGCTGCCCATATTCACCTGAACGACTTGGTCTTCGGTAGGAGGCTCTCTCTGCTCGAACCGGTCGCCATACTGCATGCTTAAGTGATGAACCCACGGGTCTTCCCATGTCGGCATCTCATCATCTTCTTCTATTGTCGTTGGATCAACCGTGACCATATTCGACATTAGCTTCTTAAACACCTCACCAAGACTAGTGTCGGAATCCCAGCCCGAAGAGTCGGAAGAATATCCCTTCCTAGTCTTGTTAGCAATCTGGTCAATGATTTGCCAGCCACACTCATCATCTGACGAGACATAGCCTAGACCTCTTTTGTGGCGGTAGTAATTATCAGGTTTTCCCTTCGGTACATAGGCCATCCGGGGTGGAACCCGTGGACCTCGACCAAAGAAAAGACCCTCTCCGATCTTGAAGTCATAGCCATACATTTCCATCATGTTACGCGCTTTCGCGTCGTATTTGGATAGATGGCGGGCTGGTTTATCGTCGTCATCCTCCTCTTCCAAGAAATGGTTGGGTATCGGAGATGCTCTTCCTTTGCCGTAGACGACCTCCTTTCCACCCCCAATCCCTGCGGGGATGATGAGCGTTGTCCCGCAAGGGTCGCGTACCTGCTTCTTCGTCAAACAAAATGATTGAAGAGGCATATATAAATCAGGGTTAGCATAGAGTTCGTTGGTGATATCATCAAGACCCGTCGAGTACTCTAAATCATCATTTATTAATAGTTCTTCGGCAAGTTGCCAATTACAACTATCTTCCGATGATTCATCATCGTCAAGATTGATTACAATGGGTACAATGTCGTTTAAAACAAAACCGCCATCATAATCAAGCCTTGGTTCGGTATCAGCTTCATCTCCGCTGTCCGTTCCTTGGGCCGATGGTTCAGTATCGGATTCAGCGCCGTATAAAAGGGAATCGGTGAAATAATTCTCCAATCCCTTAAACGGTTGCTTATCCGCGACCACCGTCTTGATTTCATTATCTGTGCCCACATATTTGAAGCACTGATGCAGTGTCGACGGGACTATAAGGTTACCGTGGATCCAAGGTCGACCCAACAGCAAATTATAGGAAGTTTCCGCGTCAATCACATAGCATGTGACCTCCGACTTCAAATCCCCGATCTGGCACTTAATTCGGATCTTCCCCAAGGGCCTAGACCCGCTGGTGTTGAATCCGTAAATCGTCGTGCCAGTGGACGCTAATTTGCTAGTCGGGATTCCGAGATGATGCATCAATCGGAATGGCATGATGCTCACAGCGGAACCCGGATCGACTTGGATCCGGTTGACAACGCTGGAGCCGATATGCCCGGTGAAGTACAATGGCCTATCATGATTGGAGTTCCTTGTCTGCATGTCTTCTTTGGTGAAAGAGATGCAGGGGAAGTGATGTGCCGCCAGATTGCAATGCTGAGCTGACGACTCCGGTTCTTCGGAAGATGGTTTGATCCGAGTCAAGAAGGCTTCGGAATCACTCAAGGCTTCTTGTAGTGCCTTCCGTGTATCCTTCGACAACCTCAGCAACTCGTATAGAGTTATCATGGCCGGGATGTTGGCCAATTGCGCCATAATGTCGAAATGGGGCTGAGAGCTTGTATTCCCCGGTTTGTCTCGTCCAATTGGATTATTGAATCGAGACGGCCTCGGGTTCTGAGCTTCTTGACGTACGGGCTCTTTTCCCTTATCTTTCTGTGGGATTCTCTCCGTCGCCACTACAGGTGTTGGGGGAATTGCTGAAATTCCCAACTCTGCCAGCGTCTTGGAAGGTGGGGTTTTGGTACCCAACTGCTCAGTAGCATCCGGATACTTGAAGTGATACTCATTCCCGCTCCGAGTTGCAAAGGCTTCTTGCTCATCCTCAGAAAGTGGGAAGGTTGGAATTTTGTCATCATCCACCCCCGGTATAGCAGAGGCACCGTAGCATGACTTACCTTTCCTCTTCGACTTCTTCTTGTTCTTTGTGGAAGAGGTCCCGGCCCACTGTTCATCTGCGATCAAGTCCGGATGAACCCACAAGATTTCGCCATTTGGGGCTGTGTGTGGCACAAGCCCTTTCTGGCGCTGCTGGTGTGGATCATCGTTCACTGTCTTCACCGCTGCTTTGATCACCGACTCGTGTTGGAACCAACTCGAGGGAACAGATCCGAAGCTAATAGACACGGTATTTGCACCCACCTTCTTCTCCTTGGGCTGTTTCATGGTGATGACCCCAACATCGATCAGGGCCTGAATCTTGTCCTTGAGAGCGTAGCACACCTTGGTAGGATGGTGCACCGCTCGGTGGAATGCGCAATATTTCGGATCGTTGACCCTCTTGGCATCTTCCTGATCCTGAATTGGCGGCAGTTTGATCTTGTTGTTCTCCACGAGGTATTTGAAAATACCCGGGATTTCATCCTCTTTGAATGAGTAGACTTTTGGGAACCTCGGCTCTCCAACCTTTTGCTTCTGGGGCTGTTGTTGCCACCTGGGTTGTTGAGGCGCCCTCTGTTGTTGTTGTTGCGGCTGCTGGGGCTGTTGAGGCTGCTGCGGCTGTGCTTGCACCTCAAAGACCTGATTTGCGACCACCGCATTTGCATGCGCCTTCCCTTTACCCTTGGGGGTAAAATTTGGTTGTGGGGCATTGTTGGAAATTTGCCCCCTCTCCGCTTTCTTCCTCTTGAGGAATCGCTCGGCTCTTTCTCCTCGCATTTTCAAGTCCTTCCAGGTTTTGAATGGCGCCATTCCCATGGCTTCGAGGATGTCGAGCGTGAGGTTGTTGTGGCAGGTCTCAAGGATGAAATCCTCGCTGACCGGATCCCTGCAATTCATAGCTTTGTTGCGGAATCTCTTCACGAAGTTTTCAACCGTCTCGCCGTTCTTTTGTTTTTCATCGAACAGCGTGCCGATTGAAACCTCGGTGTCATCATCAAAAAAGTTTGTTAGGAACATGTCCTCCATGTCATCCCAGCCGTTGATGCTCCCAGGCTTGAGACGGCGATACCAATCGAAGGCAGCCCCGCGAAGAGTGCCGACGAATGACCGCACCATGAGGGGCTCATTTCCGGAAATAATTCCTAAATGAGACTTGAAATAGATTAAATGCTGGGTAGGGGAACCCTTCCCATCAAACGGCGTAAAGTTAATTAAATTAAACTTTGTCGGATATGGGATTGATTCCCACTCCCTCGGATATGGGCAGGGTATACCGGATCTTTTTACCTCCTGAGCATTCATCAATGCATTGATCTTGCTCTCCAGGTCTTTCATCTTCCTGTCCTCACTCGTCTCGGTCTTCGAGTGGCTTCTGGGAGAGGCGGCGTGGTCCTCTTTTGCATTTTCTTCTGCGGGACCACCCCCAGTGTTGGTATTGACGGGAGGAATGTTGACATTATCCGCTTCCCGTTCATGCTCCTCTGGATTGCGTTGGCTCGGTTCTCCTTGGTGAACCGTCATTGCCGCGATCTGTTGATCGTGCATCTCCCTCATCCGCTGCATGGCCATCTCCATTTCAAATTTGAAGCTTTCCTTTTGCTTGGCTAGGGCTTCTTCAAGTATCTTCGACATTTGCTCGGCACTGATCATGAGCGATTCATAAGATTGGCCTGCACTTGAAGCCGTGTCATCGGATGCGACGGCGGAGCAGGTATCAGAATTAGCATCGGATTCCTCCTCTTCTAGGGAAAGTCCCTTGTGTACTCTTGGGTAAGTGTTTCGTTTGATAGTTCCCGACCGTAGCCACGTCATGCATCGGGATGCCTCGGCAAGCTGATCCAAGTTGAGACGTGGTGTTGATCCCCCTCTGCCGGTCATGTTGACTGACACTTTCGAGTATTCATCCTCTCGGCGGAGCGATTTCTTCTTGTGGAAACGCTTCGGCTTGGAGAGTCTCTCGAACACCGAGATTCTTGTTGGGGTTTGAGCACAGCAACACTCGGACAGCACTGCCTTGATAATGTTGGCACACGGGCAGTGGGACTCCATATCCTGCATGTACCTCTTTCGAGATTTTTCCACACCCCCAGCCCTGTAGTACAGCTCATCAGCTTGATAGCTGGAGCAACCTACAGAGTGCTGGTGGATGTCCCTCGGTATAACACGCTCATCCTCAGACGAGTGTGTTTCCCTTTGGGAATGCAAAACATGGTTAGATTTTTCAAGAGTGGCCCGTTCAATTTTACGCTTTTGAGAGCGTAGAAATCGAACGGGCTCTTTCAGCTCGACTCGCAATTCAGTGCGGTCGGTAATAGGGGCTTTCCCTTTGTCAATATTCTTGGGGGGATTGATTCCACCCCCAGTCTGGATTTTAGTTTGGGGACCTTTCAATGGTCCCAGCCGTTCTTTGACGGGTATTCTGCCTCGGTTCTCCTGTAAGGGACCGAGACGACTCGTCAAAGGAAGCTGGGATCTTGAATGATCCCCTTTTTTACCTGGCCCTGTTGAGGGTGCCGGTACGGGAGGAGTAGGCTCTGATTTGGTTGAACTCTGGGTGATAATTTTACCCTTCTTGGTTTGAGGTGTTGGGTTTGCCTTGGGCACCCACACCGATTTGCTCTTGGATGGCGTTTTGACCGCCGATTCTTGCTGCATCTCCTCTGCCTTCTTTAGGAGGAGCCGGGCATGTGCAAGTAGAGCACGGCGCTTCTTGATTCGCTCCTCGAGCGTGGAGCGGTTCCTCTTGACGCGGATCCACTCATTCGCTCCTGATTTGGAGGGGAAGTTGATTACCTGCCGCTGCTCTTGTCGCTGCCTCGACTTCAAGTCCTCTGCATAGCGCACTCCATCCTTTGACTCCTTGGCCTTGGCGAGCTGTTGAGCGAGACGTTGGCGATGTCTTTGAAGCGCTCTCTTTGATGGAGTTGGAGCAGCATCACCTATCGCCTTTGTGGCGGTTGTGAGGGCCGGATCTACAGCCTTAACCACGCTGATCGACGCGGGGCCGTTGCGTGGTACGGGCGTAGTGGCAGCGATGGCGGAGTCTCGGATTGAGGAGTTGGAGATCCCGCGAGCCCTTTTGGGAGATGAGTTCTTTCTACGCCGTTGCGGAGAGGCGGATCTGGAGGAGGAGGAGGAGAGGTACTCTTCGAACTTCTTCTGATCGAATTCGTATTCGATCTCTTCATTCACCCGGATCTTGAAGGCCGGTTGCGTCACTCCGATCTCGGCAGCGAGGTCGGCGGCTCCCACTGTGGTCGCCAGCTTGTTTCCGGTAAAAGTTGCTGTTTTCATTACTTGTTCTCTTTTTCGAGATCTGTTACAACTTCAGGCGTCACAACAGTATAAAAATGAAAACAAAAGATTACAACTTAAACGAAAATAAACACGAGAGCTCGGTTTGGTACGGTCTCGCTTGCGTGGGTTGTTGGCCTGTGACGGGG
>BQKN01056175.1:0-16282 GCA_022839385.1 Asparagus kiusianus
GGGCCCGGCCCGAAACCCGAACTTAGCCCGGGTTTCCGAGCCGGCGGGGGCCGGGCCCGGGCCGGCGAGCTTTTTGGACACCCCTAAACTAGATCTATTTGCATTATTTTTTGAATATTTGTCCAACTAGATCTATTTGCATTATTATTTGAATATTTCCACTAGTATGTTATATTGAAGTATATGTAAAGGAGTTGTCTTACATCCATTCGATTGTGTGGGGTTCTGTTTGAAAGAAGAAATAGAGTGGGATTTAATCCCACATCCTATAGAGAGTAAGATGAATAGATGGTTATATATATGTTTCGACTCATGGCTCAATAATGATTAGTTCTTTTGAGTCAATTGGATCCAAGTAGATCAGCATATTCTATCTCTTAATAGGCCTTTATGAAAACCATAACATTTTGATATCAGAGCCCATGGTTCGATGGACCCTTTGCTATGTACTCCAAATGCTTCGAGATTCTATTGTTGCATGAGTTAGAGTTCAAGGTGGAGTGTATGTGGTGTTATATTATAACCCTCTTTGGTGTAACTTGGTCCAGCAAGGGTTCAAGCACCCCATGAATTAGAGCTCAAGGTGCAGTGCATGTGGTGTTATATTATAACTCTCTTTGCTGTAACTTGGCCTAGCAAGGGTTTAGCACCCCTTGAGCGCGTATGCTGTCACATTAGCTCAGGTTGGGGTCCCTTGAGTGCATATGCTATCACATTTGGCGCTGGTGGATTAATTGGTCTATGAAGCAGTTGAGACAACATCTCCATTACCTAATCTTGTATTCTAGACTCTAGTTGGACTCGATTGGATCTGACCCAAGGTGGAGATGTATAAGGAAGTTGTCTCATATCTATTCGGTTGTGTGAAGTTTGGTTGGTTTGGAAAAGGCATAGAGTGGAATTTAGTCCCACATTGGATAGAGGGCAAGATGGATAAATGGTTAAATATGCACTCACCTCAATAAGGATTAGTTCTTTTGAGTCAATTGAGTCCAAGTAAATTAGCCTAGTCCATCGACCAATCAGCCTTTACAAAAACCCTATAAGTGGCTATCATCTTTTTATCCAATTTCTGAATGCTTTAAAACATTTCTATGTATTCGTCTTGCACTTTCTATTATCTGGAGGTATGTCATATTGGAATCAAACTATCATGACTTCGTTCTTATGTTTGTTGTGCGCGGCGGAAGCTTCTCGGGCAACACGAACAGTATCTCGAACTAAACCAGAATCAATATGCAAAACACAACCACAGAAAGAACAAACAATTTACGTGGTTCGACAAGTTGCCTACGTCCACGGGGCAAGGGGAGGGGAGTTCTTACTATTAGAAATCAGAGAATACAAGTAGAGTTACAAATCTCTCAGATCAAACCCTAAAACAAAGTTCTTGATCTCTCACAACTCTCCCACAATTGGATGCAACAATCCTCTCTTAAAGACTGCTCAAATTCGTCCTTGCATAACCCTAAACAATCAGGTTTTGAGTTATATACAACTCAGAAATGAAACGGGTCAAAATCCAGAAAGCCCAGCACAGAACATCGACGGTCGACCGTGGCGGTCGACCGCGCAGGTCTCGCGGTCGACCGCGGCGATCGACCGAATCTCAGTCCCGAGAGTAAAAATACTTACAGTCATCCGCGGTCGACCGCCAGTCTGCCTGGCTGATTTCTTTGCTGTTTTCCTATAATTCTTCAATTCTCCACCTCGGCGAATGTTTCCACCAAAACTGAGCCGACACCAAATCATCCAATAGTCCCTCAACAAGTCAGGGAACCAATCTAGAGCCGAAACACGATCTCTCCCACCCCATCTGAATCAACTGATCTAACCGGCTGCATCTGAAAGACTGCCTACGTATCCTCTTGCCCAAGCAATCAAGCCGAACGAAGTTCACCCAAATGGCCTCCAAAGGCCTCAGCACTGAAGGATGTTCAAAAGCTTCAAACAATGACCAAATTTCACTCCTGAAATAACTTTGGTCAACATATCTGCAAGGTTGTCATTTGTGTGGACCTTCTCCAATATGACGTCTCCATCATCCAAAACGTCTCGTACAAAGTGGAATCTGACGTCGATGTGCTTCGTACACGCATGATAAACCTGGTTCTTTGCCAAATAGATAGGCGACATGCTATCACAATATATCCGAATGGTCTCCTGAGCGATCCCAAAATCCTCCAATAAACCACGCAACCATAAAGCCTCCTTAATAGCTTCAGTTACTGCCATATACTCTGCCTCCGTATTAGATAAAGCCACTGTGGACTGAAGCGTGCATCGCCAACATACTGATGCACCTGCCAATGTAAAAACATAACCTGAAGTGGACCGGCGCTTGTCAAGATCTCCAGCATAATCTGAATCCACAAATCCAATACAATCCTGCCCATTCTTCTCATCCTTCTGAAATACTAAACCAACATCCACGGTGCCTCGAACATACCGTAGAATCCACTTCACGGCCTCCCAATGACCCTTCCCAGGGTTGTGCATGTATCTTGATACCATGCTCACGGCCTGTGATAAATCTGGCCTCGTACACACCATCGCATACATCAAGCTACCTACTGCACTGGCATATGGGACCTTCGACATATAATCTCTGTCCTCAACTAAAACAGGTGACAACAACGCTAAAAGCTTAAAGTGGGGAGCCAATGGTGTGCTAACTGCTTTTGTATTACCATCAAAGCTGAATTTTTTCAACATCTTCTGCAAGTAGCTCTTCTGTGTAAGCTTCAAACTCCCTTTCACCCTGTCTCTCTCGATCTCCATACCCAATATCTTCTTTGCCTCTCCAAGATCCTTCATCTCAAACTCGGATGATAGCTCCTCTTTCAGCTTTTGAATAGCTGAAGAATTCCTGGAAGCAATAAGTATATCGTCAACATATAAAAGCAAATATATGAGCTCACCATCCTGTAGCTTGTGCATATAAACACATGGGTCATATGGGCTCCTCGTGTAGCCTCGGCCAATCATAAAGTCGTCGAATCTCTTATACCACTGTCTTGATGACTGCTTCAAACCATAAAGAGACTTCTTCAGCTTACAAACCAAATCTTCCTTTCCTATAGCTTTAAAACCCTGAGGTTGTGTCATGTAGATCTCCTCATCTAAATCACCGTGTAGAAAGGCTGTCTTCATATCCATCTGGACCAAATCCAAATCTAACTGTGCCACTAACGCTAATAAATTCCGTATCGACGAATGCTTCACAACGGGTGAAAATACCTTGTTGTAATCATTACCCTCAAGATGTGCATATCTCTTGGCAACTAATCTGGCTTTGAATCTTATGTCCCCGATAGAAGATCCCTCCTTCTTCGCATATACCCACTTACAACCAATAGCTTTCTTACCCTTAGGTAGATGTCCAAGTGTCGTTCTTCTCAAGAGACCGCATCTCCTCCTCCATAGCTTCCCTCCACCTGATTGAATCAGGGCTAGACTCTGCCTCCCTGAATATGGTTGGAACCATATCATCAACGACCTCCACTGATAATACATATGCGACCATGACATCATTATACCTAGGTGGCCGACGAATCTCTCTCCTCGGTCTATCTGCTGCAATGGACCTCTGAACATGATCCTGTTCCTGAGTCCCATGATCCATTGTATCCTCTATCTGTCTGGCTGTCATCTCATCTCCTCCCAGTGTCACCTCTGTAGGAGCCTTAATGGATACAGTACTCTCTGGAGTGGGTGGAGTCACATCATCCTCCACCTGCTATGATATCTCTCTCGTCTGGTCTCCCTCCACCTGCTGAGGGGCTCGAGGCCTCATCATGTACGCCTCGTCAAATGTGACATCTCGGCTAATAACTATCTTCTTGTCCTGTGGATCCCATAACTTGAAACCTTTGACTCCATCTCTAAATCCAACAAAGACTGCTTTCCTCGCTCTCGAATTTAATTTACCATCACTGACATGATAATAAGCTGGACACCCGAATATCCGAAGCGACTCATAGTCACTAGCTACTGAACCAAACTAACGCTCCAAAGGAGTCTTCCCGTCTATCACAGTGCACGGCAACCTGTTCACGAGATGGCTCGCATAAACTAACGCCTCGGCCCAAAAGGATCTAGGCAATCTACTCTGCGTCATCATACACCGCACCTTCTCCAGCAAGGTACGGTTCAATCTCTCAGCCACCCCGTTCTGTTGCGGTGTCTCTCGAACTGTGAAGTATCTTCTAATGCCGTAATCCCGGCAAAACTACAGAAACAGATCATTCTTGTACTCTCCACCGTTATCTGAACGTAGGGTCTTCACCTTTCTACCTGTCTGCAGCTTTACTTTCTTCTTCCACTCCACAAAAATATCCAGGACCTGATGTTTATGCTTTATAGGGTATACCCAATTCCTCTTAGAATAATCATCAATGAAAATAACAAAATAGTTAGCCCCACCAAGAGATGTGTTCTTGGAAGGACCCCAAACATCTGTGTGAATATAATCCAAAGTACCTCAGTTATTGTGAACAGCGGTGCCAAACTTTACTCTAGTCTTCTTCCCAAGTACACAATGCTCACAATGCTCACACAGCTCCATCTTGTAGGTCTTAGCACTTTTCAATAGTCCCTGTTTTGCCAATGACTGTAGGGACTTATCACCTGTGTGTCCAAGTCTCATGTGCCATAAAGTGGTAGTGTCCTTCTCTGTAGTGATAGAAGCTGCCAGACCCCCTGTAACTATCTTGCCCTTCAAGTAGTATAGGTTGTTTTCCTTGATACCTCTCATCACCACCATAGAACCCTTTGTGACCTTCACTGTAGCATCATCTAAGATCACTCGATATCCTGCTGCCTTCAAAGTCCCAAGAGAAATGATGCTTTTCGTCAACTACGGCACGAACCTCACTTCCTTCAACTCCCTCACTACACCATCATGCATCCTAATCCGGACTAAACCAATACCACCAATAGGATATACGTGGTCATTACCCATAAGCACAACATCCCCTCTTTCCAACTCCTCAAAGCTAGAAAACCACTCCCTCTTAGGGCAGATGTGATATGTAGCTCCCGAATCCATCATCCACTCCGTGGAATCCGCATAGTAAACCGACGGTAAAGAAGAGCATGAATAGCCTGAAGAATCTGAATCTGAATTCTCACTAATAGCTTTTGCAACATTCACCTCTGAAGCTTGTGTAGCTTTCCCCTTATTCTTCCCGGCTTTTTCTTTCAACTTTCGGCAGTCAATCTTCCAATGTCCTTCTTCTTTACAATACCGACATTGACTCCTACCAACACTCTTATAGGCACTCCTATTCCTTGACTTTGAGCGGTTGAACTGGCGACGGTTTAGATCTCGGCCTCGAACTGCTAACACATCTCCCGATGCCTTCTCGGAGGGTTCACCATCACTCTTCCTCAACTCATAGTTCACCAAAGCTGAGGTCACCTCCTTGTAGCTGACTGTAATTCTTCCATTGATCATAGTGAGAACGAACATACCATAATCATCTTCGGGCAACGAACACAGAAGTAGAATCGCCTTGTCTTCATCCTCAACAATAATGTCCACATTGGCCATATCAGAAAGTAGCTTAGTGAAGTTGTTAACATGCTCCTTGATGGAAACTCCCCTCTTCATCTTGAACTGATAAAATCTCTTCTTCAAGTGAAGCCGATTCTCAATGCTCTTCGTAAGATATTTCTCATTGAGTGTTTCCCATATCTTTTTTGTTGGTGTCTCATTCATGACATCATAAATAAGATCCGGCGTCAAGCATGACCTAATAACACCACAAGCTCTACTGTTCATCTTCCTCCAAACCTTATCCTCCAACTCAGCAGGTTTCTCTTTTAACTCAAGAGTCTCCTCTAAATTCTGTGCATCCAAGTTATACATCACCTAACACCTCCACAATCCAAAATTAATCTTACCATCGAACTTCGGAACATCAATCTTCGTGTTATTGATACTCAGACTCTGTATCACCTTTGTTAGAGACGAACCTGACGTGCTTGCATCTCCCATGTTGTCGATCTAGCTCTGATACCAATTGTTATGCACGGCGGAAGCTTCTCGGGCAACACGAACAATAACTCGAACTAAACCACAATCAATATGCAAAACACAACCACAGCAAGAACAAACAATTTACGTGGTTCAGCAAGTTGCCTACGTCCACGGGGCAAGGGGAGGGGAGTTCTTACTATTAGAAATCAGAGAATACAAGTAGAGTTATAAATCTCTCAGATCAAACCCTAAAACAAAGCTCTTGATCTCTCATAACTCTCCCACAATTAGATGCAACAATCCTCTCTCAAATACTGCTCAAATTCGTCCTTGCATAACCCTAAACAATCAGGTTTTGAGTTATATACAACTCAGGAACGAAACGGGTCAAAATCCAGAAAGCCAAGCCCAGAACATCTACGGTCGACCGTGACGGTCGACTGCGCAGGTCTCGCGGCCGACCGCGACGATCGACTGAATCTCAGTCCCAAGAGTAAAAACACTTATAGTCATCCGCGGTCGACCGCGGCGGTCGACTGCCAACAACTCCGAATCCTGGTAGTCTTCGTACACGTTCGCGGTCGACCGCGGCGGTCGACCGCCAGTCTGCCTGCGGTCGACCGCTAGTCTGCCTGGCTGATTTCTTTGCTGTTTTCTTGTAATTCTTCAATGTTACATGGTACTATTGCCCACCCAAAACATTCTCAAACATCTTTGGTGTTTGCTAGGCTCTTTTCAAGGATTTCAACTCCTCTTTTTTTAGTTTGTGAGCTCTGTTATTCATTCTGTAAATATTTGCATGCACAAATTAGCTCAATATACTTGCAGATATAAATGTATCATATTCTCCAATTCCTAGAATGGTCCAAATCATATCTAAAATTAGGTTATTCTCGAAGCTACGTAATGCAATCATTTTAGATTCCTTAAAAAAAGAACTTTAAATCATACTGAGCTTCAGGTCGTTTCCTGCTAAGAGCTTGCGAGGAGTATTGAGATAAATATTAGATTTGATTGTGATTGATACAAATTCCTTGTAATTAGCCCTTTCCTTATTGAGATAACTATTAGATTTGATTGTGATTGATATGAATTCCTTGTAATTAACCCATTCCTTCTACTTCTGTCTCAGCATTTCGATATTTTATGATCCAAGCTTCAAGTTGTTTCCCACCCTTAACTTGCAGGGGAGTATTGAGATAAATATTAGATTTGATGGTGATTGATACAAATTCCTTGTAATTAGCCCCTTCCTTATTGAGATAAATATTAGATTTGATTGTGATTGATACAAATTCCTTGTAATTTGCCCTTTCCTTGTTGTAATTAGCTCTGATACCAAATTGGATTTGATAGTTATCTCGTTGATGAATTTGATTTACAAAGGTTATATATGTAGATGTACAGCCTAGCCCTATATGGTAAATACAATAGGGAAAGGGCTAATTACAAGGAATTCATATCAAACACAATCAAATCTAATATTTATCTCAATACTGGTCAACAAGCGCTTTATCCATATATCTATTAGTTCGTGTATCCTCTATCCACGCATCTTCCCTTGTGTTTCGGTTGATAGACAAAATTAGCCTATCCGTTGCTTAGGAGTTACTTCACGTATAATTGATGGAATTATAAACGGGGTCACAAGAGATTCACAACAGATTGACATAAATCTATAGTTTTTAGAAAAAAATAATTTAATTGGTTGCCTTGTGTTAGGGTGTAAAAAATATAATCATAAATCCTCATCACATCTTCTAAATTTTGGTATAGTGTTAAAGTTCTTTGGTATGGTGTTAGGGAGCCAATATTTGAATCCTATTGGGTGTGAATTTCTAAAGCAAATTTACAAAATGATCCATTAGTCCAACTTTCAACACATAAAGGACTCTCAATCTGAGAGGACAATGTTAGAATATTATAAAACCACCAAAATTTTAAAGTTTCAATGTAATGAAATAGTTCTTACATGCATTGCTCCTTTACTCTTTTAGGTTCTATCTTTTTCTTTCTTGGGGATTAAAGAATGAAGACGACAGAGTAGCTGTACATGTCTTCGATGTGTTTAACTAGATCTATATCCATCACTATATATTTATTCAACTTTCAGTCATTTTATTATAATTTATTTGAAAATCTTTAAGCATCAGTTTACCTGGCAAATCAGGCATTGTCTTTGTACTACTCCTTGCTAATATTAATAAATTTGCCAAACTATCCTCATTGTCAGTTTTATCCGATTGCTGCTTTATGGCCGTTTTTCACCAAAAACCAAGTTATATTAGATTCTGCAAATAAAAGTTTATGATATGCATATTTTCCCTTACCTGTTAATCTTTAGATCAAGTAATTAATTATAAACAAGCTAAATCAAGTGTTAGCCTTCCGCATTTCCGAGATGTATGATCATCCCACAACCTTATAAAATTAAACAAGTGGTTATAAGACACAATAATAACAAAATGGAAGTACATAGAGCTTTAGATATTTCGCACCTTTAGCTTTTAAATATTTTTAGAGGAAGAATAAAAACAGAGGTGTGGTTGTCCTTGTCCGGTAGCTTTTCATAGCGTGCCCCATGTGGAGTTGCTGATCAGAGGAAGGAGGTGGGAAAGCTTCAAAATATTTGACTGGCTGCTACCAAATAACTTCACTTAATAAATTAATAAAGTCTTGTTTTATAGATTCAGCACACGCTTAATTAGATAGATAAACGACTTTAACAAGACCCAAACTCACAAAATTACTTGTCTCGGGCCCCAACAGCAGTGAATGTTGACCAATATAAGAGCTGCTGACTCCACATTTTTTTTTCTTTTTCTTTTTTTGAATAGTATTATAACCTCTCTTCTGATGTAATTCATCCTCAATATTTACCGTTTTGCGGTCAAGATAAAGATAAATTACCGATTTAGTTAGCATTATGTCTTCCTTTGTTTTTGCTAATATAGTTAGTACAATGCGTAGAGTACGTTACTTTATATGAAGAAATTCTACAGTTCACCAATTAAATCTCTGATCATCATGAATAATATTAATTATTAATATTATATCAAAATATTCAATTGCGGGACTTACTGAGATAAACCTGTTGGTCACTAAAGGGGGTGAATAGGGTTATGAGGCAATAAATATGCAAACAAAAATAAGACAATGCAATACACCACAAAATAAAATATTAAAACAATATAAAGGAGATGAGTTAAGAAATAGTTAGCCAATTGTGACACGCTATATGTTCACAAGGTTCAGTCCACCGACCTACGTCCCCGCTCCCCACTCTCGAAGAGAATTTCACTATCACAACCCAGTTTGGAAGCCAGAACTTCTTCACAACGATCTCCTCTTGAGATCTCACAATCACACAGTAGATATCCACGAGATCAATCTCTCCACATGTTACAAATGAAAGAAAAAATAAGCTCTCTTACAACAGCCCTATGGAAAGATGAAGAGATTGCAATTTGAAGCTTGGGATTTAGGGTTTGTAAGTGTGAAAGCAAATAAAAGTTGAATCACTTTTAAACAATAAACAACAAACTCAAAAAATTTTAAATGCTTGCTTAGTTACTGAAGTGAATAGGGTTGGTGGATATTTATAATCATTCAAGTAAACAGCCAAACCCCAAAGAAATAGACAAAAACATTCAAAAATCGAGAAATCTAGAAACTGTACAAAACTAGTCATTGAAGGCTTATCAATCGACTGATGGGTTCATCAGTCGACTGATGAGCTGACCATTATAAGTGGTTTGTAGGTAGTCGGTCGACTGAAGGAGCTCATCAGTCGACTGACGGTTAATCAATCGACTGATAAAACGTCAGCCGCAGAAATAGATACTTTTGAAGATTCTGGCCAGTTTCTTTAGTCGACTAATCCTTTTAATCAGTCGATTGATAACAGATTTTTTAACCTTTTTTATTTGTGAAAATAAATTTCCAGGACCTTTAAAAAAAGTAGTAAATAAATTCTAAAAAATGTGAAACTTTGGGAATTTTTTTAAAATATAATAACAAACTTATCTGAAATGAAATTTTGCAAAAATGTCCTCATATTTGTGAAAACTAAACGTTTAGCAAAAATACCAAAATACAGGTTTTTAAAATGTGTGAGTGAGTTATCCCAAGAACTTTAAATGTAATCACTACTTGCCTACATTAAGCACTAGAGAGAATAAAAATATAAATATCCCTCACATATAAGTTCATATCTTGAGTCTTGATATTTGCTTCTATATTGATGAAGCTTCTTGAGAATGTTGTGCTCTTGATAGCTTTGCTTCATCACTTAGCCTCCACCTCCTTGGATATCTTCGTTGTAGCTTGTTGTTCCATCAAATCCTCTAATAATGGTACTAATAAACTTGATATTCTTGTAATCTACAATATTACTCAACAAGCAATTTGTAGGCATTAAAAAATGCCGAACTTCAAAATACAATGAGGATCGTCATAGGGACGAGCCTCGCCGCCCAGCGAGGATCCCTATTGGATACGAGGTTTAGAGTTCATCGTTGGATACGAGGTTCGAAGCTGGTCATTGGATATGAGGTTCGGAGTTCGTTATTGGCTACAAGGTTCGAAGCTGGTAATTGGATATGAGGTTCGGAGTTCATCATTGGATACGAGGTTTGAAGCTAGTCATTGGATACGAGGGTCGAAGCTTATCACCAGACTTAAAGCTCATTAGTGAAGATGAGGCTCGCTACGCAGTTGGACTCAGCTACTGAAGACAAAGTTAGTTAGTGAAGACGAAGTTCGTCAGACAAAGTCAGTAAAGACAAAATTCATCAGAAGAAGCTTGTTTATTACAAAGTTTGCTTTGTAAGACGAACCTCGCTGCGTATCGCGACTCATCTTTCTTGACGAACCTTGTTTTGATTAAAGACGAGGCTCGTCATCCACGTGAGATCTAGCTGTAACGGCTCCGAAGACTTAGTCAGCCATATGGTCTAATCTTCAGGAGCACGTTACGATATGCGTTGATTTGGAGGAGGCAGTTACGTCCCTCTACCTGTGATATTAGCACGTCGATTACATGCTTAAACCTTATAAATAGCCATGGATGGCTACAGAGAAAAGTGTTCTAACAGTTTGAACTTTTGGACTTTTGCCCATTAGAACTCCAAGAATCATTAGAGATTAGAGCTTCTACGTGCAGATCTTGAATTCGAAACTCGATTCTAGCATTCTAACGAGCGTCAGAAACGTCAGCAATCTTGTTCTGATTGTCAACGGTAGGAAATCTCGACTCAAGCATTTGGGGAAACATCATTTCACCACCAAGAACCCATGTTAAATAAGGAGGAGCTGAATTAATCTTCTCTTCATCTTTAATCGAGAAAGAGTGTGGGTGATTGTAAAGGTTTCGTACTAAGTGATCGAACCCATTTTTCTTAAAACAAGAGAATCAATCCCAGTCAATATTTTGACCCTACAGACAATGACGACCATAGTGGGAGCAACTATTCTTTCTAACAAGATGGTGGTGGCGCAATCAGACAAGATTGTTGTGGGAACGGACATCGAGACTTTGGTCATCATATTTGACTAGTCTAAATACGAGGAGTTCCTCTCCTCTAGTAAGTTTAGCCCTACGAAGGCACGTAAGTCACATCAAGTCTCGTATGAGACTTCAACCCAAGTGGCTTCTGATGATTCAACTCGAGTTAACCTCGAGGAAAAGTCCATGCCCCTCAAAGAGGAGGCTCCAACAACTAGCCGTCAGACTAGGACATGGGTTGTCAAGCAACCTAGCCGAACTTCGGCTTCTACTAACCAAATTATAGCTTTTGATAACGAAACTTGCCCAGCTTTAGCTGAGGTAAAAGATCCTGTTAGTCCACTGTCAAGACGCGCTCGACAACGTCAGCGCAAGAACCAAACGCCCCGTAGGGCTCGAGCTTTGGTCTCGCTAGACGGTTTTTACTATCGACCAAGAGCTGATCAGCCTAAGGTTAACAAGTCTGACGAGGGTCAAGTGATTGAGGAACATCAAAATGACGAACCTCATCCTGGTACCCGAGTAGAGTCAGAACATGAACCTTATCCTCAGAAAGAGGTTCATCAAATTCAACAAGCGGTTCATACCGAGGTTCGTCAAGGAAATGAACCTCAAGTTAAAAACGAACCGAGAAGGCGAATGCGCCAAGCTCGTCCTATCAATGAACCTTGTCACATGAATGACGAAGTTTGTTAACTTACCGAAGTTCGTCACCCTCTATCATTCATAGGGTCTCGCTCGGGTAAAGCTAAAATGACGGAGTCTACTAGGGGTTGTCCTGCTAGTGATCTTTGAGATTATCTCACATGCAAGTGCAATATAAATCAGATGCAATCTCATTGTTGCTATGAGAAGATTATTTCTGCAGTGCTTTCATAATGACCATGTGAGGAGTCAGCGCATAAATCTACAGTCTTCGAATGGTTGACTGAGCCGTCGATGATCTTGTCATCAAGAAGAAGGTGCTTTCATCCCAAAAAGCAAGCATCCAAGAATCACCACATTGAAGTGACGATCAACATGGTCAACAAGGACAAGAGCAAAGTCTCAGCTGATTTCTCCGAGTCTTCTGATCTTGAATACTCTCCAGGGTTAGGTGAAATGCTTATAGAAGGACAGGGGGTGTTTCAACACACTCGTACACGTAAGGGCGTAGTGATCCCGTTTGATTACAGACGATTAGCGGGTATCACAGTTGAGGCTGAAGAAGAGCCTGAAAACTCAGCTATTACCACTTCTCAGCTTTCCAACACCGATCAAAGTGAACAAGCAAGTTCTCACATGGTTGGAAGTGAGGAGGGGCTGGTGTGACAGATGGAAGAATAACAATCAACCATTCCTCAACAACAAGAGTCTATCAGACGCCTGGAAGCAATGATGGAGAAACTCCTCGAGGAGAAAGAAAATAAAAAGAAGAAGGTTAATCCCCATTCCTCAGGATCAAGGCGTAGGCGACCTTAACCCGTCGATGAATAAAATAACTATCAGAATTAAGATGGCAATGATAAAGACGATGATGAGGAAAATATAGTGAAGATTCATTCTGAATCGTCTGAAGCTGAATCCAATCCTCGTACAAAATTACGGGACCAAAAGTTGGATGATTTTCAGAAGCAACTTGACGCATTGGAGCTCCAAGGAAACTTCAAAGAACTGGTGGTGGCTAGGCCATATCCAACTGAATGGGATTCAATTCCGTATCCCCCGAAGTTCAAACCACTCAATCTAGTGCAATTTGATGTCAAGGGTTCCCCTACCCAACACATTTATTATTTCCAAATGCAGACCAGGCATATAGTGGGTAATGATCTCATTATGACTCATTTGTTCATCAGCACCCTAAAGAGGGTGTCTTTTGAGTGATTCCGCAGACTCGAGCCTGGGTCAATCAAAAGTTGGAGAGATTTGTACAAGCTTTTCCTAGCTCGATTCTTTGACGATGACATTGAGGTGTCTACGGATACACTATTGGCCAAGAAGAAGAAGAAGACAGAGTATGTAAGTGATTTTGTCAAGAGATTCATAAATCAATCGTTGCATTCGCGTGATCAAGTTTCTAAAGCTACTCTTGTGGAGATGTACCACAACAATCTTTCTATTAACATCTTGTCTAAAATGAGCGCTGTTGAAGCTCGTTCATGGAAAGATTTGGTTTGACAGGGAGAGCAAGTGGAGAGCATACTCAAGAGGATGAATGCTGAAGAGCCTCAGGAATCCCAGCCTAAAAAGGGAGGAGGTAAAGGCAACTATAATTCTCAAAAGTAATCGAAAGGAAAGGATAGTCTAGCTGTTGAGATAGGCCCATCCCTGAAATCTTCTGCAAAACAAAAAGCAAATACTTCTGACAATTATTTTTAGAAAAAGTATGATTTCAAAGATGAACATGTGGTTTCCATCTTCACATTCTTGATCAAGATAAAGAAGATCAAATTGCCAGAGGTGAAGCAGACCGAAAAAGTGTCAAGGACCGACGATCCTAACTTTTGCATGTACCACAAGATGGTGCATCATCCAACCAAGGCTTGTTATATCTTGAAGGATAAAATCTAGATTTTGTTAGATGCATGCGTGATGACCCTTCAAGCCAATAAAAAGAAGGTATCCAAATATATGGTCTCGCTATAGTTTGGAGACTTTGCTGAGGTGCAAGTTCAAGATGGCGTGAAACCATTCCCCAAATAGAGACGAGGGTTGTAAACCTTAACACTCATTAGAAGAAAGAGAAGGGAATGGTCCCCTACACTACCTCTGAAGGTGAAGTTATGTGGGTTCATCCTGACTTACTAATGGACAAGCAGTAGACATCAGCAAACTCAAAAAAGCCTAAAGTCAAGTGAATGTCCTGCAACGCTGTTTCAGCCATCCCTAACGAGGGAGTTGAAACTGCATCTCTTTGTAGTTCTGAAGAGGAACATCCAGCATTCACCACACAACCTGCACAGATATCAGGAATACGCGGAAGAAAGGAGTATTTGAAGAAAAACCCTAAAACAACAGTTACACCACCTAAACCAGGGAAAGAGGTGGCAGAGAAAATGTGACGCCCCAAGATTCACACAAGGCTGCAGTCCCAGGTGAAACCCGGATTGTTAAACCTGCCAAGCACCAAACACCATGCTTCGACATGTTTTACTATCACAATCACTATCTCTCTAGTGGAAACAAAAATAGATGAAGGTACAAATAGGTAAATAATCAAAATCAAACAACACTGAAGATATACACAGAAGAAGTATAAGAAATATTAATAATGAGCCTAACTGGAAAGAAGTAGATATATCTCTGAGTCTAACCAAAATCTCAACTACAATGAGTCAAATAAATAAAGTCATACAATAGATCTCAACTCTATGAAATAAAATATCAATCTAGAGTCTGAAAAATAATCAACTACATGTAGAGTTCTGCAATAACTATAAAGTATAATAGTAGCCAAAAAGATAACTAATCACTCCCATCAACCTACGACTCTCCGTTCGCCTAACTCGCTGCCTAAAAGGGGGGAAAACAACGAGCATCAAAGCGCTAGCGAGATCATCACTACCTCTTCCCAGGGAAAGGGTAGGAGTACATAAGAAGATAGAGTCAATATATACATATATCAAAACATTCATATAACTCTCTCCATGAATGAAAAACAAATAATCAAATGATAACTACCACAAATCTCCAACATAAAGTAATACCATCTCATCTCAAACTACGTCCGAAATGACCTGCTTTAAAATAAGAGGTTATCAACAAAAAGCTAAAACAATTATGTCTGCCGTTCATAACGGGTGTGCCAAAATCTCGAAGAAAAAACCTACTCACGGGCAATCTATCATGGAAGTATAGCTTACAACTGAATCAATTATCTATGGGTACATCATCTTGTGCTATAGCGATACTTTTGTAATGCTCGTTACTCAATCGCTCTGCGGCAATAGGATTTATTATTCTCCTATTCCGGATACATGAAACAACGATACTATTATAATACTCTTACTCAATCATTCTGCGGCAAATAGGTTTCATCTCCCTATTTCCGGATACATATAGAACAACATAATTCATATGTGTTTATCAATTTAACTCGTGTCGAAAGGTGTCAAATCTAACACAAGAATAGCATAAATGCACAAATCTCGGTGTGCGTACCCCCATCTGAAGTTCACCATCAATCCAAGTGTTTAATAATCACTAAAATCATAGTCTTTCATTATTAGATCGAGATATCTACTCGACAAACCAAAACCAAGACCTAAAAACATGCATAGCCAAACATAACTGGCGGTCGATCGTGACGACCTCCAGAGGCTAACCTAGCCTCTGTCCTGCACGCGGTCGACCGCGACGGTCGACCATGAACCTTGTTTTTAGATTCTCATGATCTTTGTGTATGTTGTGTTTGTGTTTTTAGGATTCAAACATGATTAAAACTTCATAAAACTTGTATGCAAACATGCCACAGCAGATGTGAACATCTAGAATCAACTCAACAATTATAAATATGATTTTATGCATTAGATTTGTATTCAAAACCCTAGAAACATGCATAAAAGTTCAAACAACGAATCCTACTTCTTTCTTTAGATTAACCACATTTTAAAATCATCTTTAGATCTTAAAAACCTCTGTAAAAATCGTTCTCAACCTTTATAGCATAGAAAGACCTAGTCTCTTTATACATAATACAAAAGAAGTTGATTTTATTCATAAACTAGTCATTTAGGCTTTACAAAACATGTTTAAAACTCTTTTAAAAAAATTTTAAAAACTTGGAGGGGGATTAGCAGAGACGATACTCGCCT
>BQKN01056175.1:16682-57445 GCA_022839385.1 Asparagus kiusianus
TATATATATATATATATATATATATATCAGGGAAAATGAATATAGGTTTAGAAATCCGAAACCAACTCAAAACAGGAGAAAAATACTCTGCAGGTTTCACGGTAGACCGTGGCGGTTGACCGGGCTGCGCTCGACCAGATCGGGATTTCCCCGTTTCTCATGTGTTTGGCTATTCGTGCATGTTTCAACTCTTCTCCCTCTCATGTATGAACTCGTTCATACTCAAAACACATGGTATTATACTCATATACCATTTAATGATATTTATCATACTAAATATCCATATATCATAATTAAACTCATATTAATATATCATTCAAAAATTTATCAGGGTTTTATAGAAAACACAAGCGAAGGAACTACATTGCAGCAAAGCACTCAGGAAAGATGCACCAGAGAGTGCGAAAGATCATTTTTGGTTTGATGTGCTGGTTCAGTTAGCCAACATCCCAGCAAGGATTACCATGTTTGAGATTTTACGTTTATCCCAATCAATAAGGGAAGCCCTTTGTAAAGCATTGGCAGATAATGAAGCTTTTCTCACCCACTTCCCACCAAACCCAGCCGGAGCAGCGCTGGAAGAAGCTTGTCCTCAGTGTTGTCAAGTCTTTCAAGGAAGAATACCGTTCATCACCTTTTCTCAAGAAGATATACACGTGAGAAACCCGAAACACGATAGACCGTTGTACTTCATAGGGTATATCGGTAATATTCGGGTTGACAAAATTCAAGTTGACCCCGGTTCTGCTTTGAGCATCATACTGTTGAAGCTCATTCATCACCTTAGAGTTCCTCTGCATCATTTATCAACGACGGGGACCACCAGTTACAGCTTTAATGCCTCTAACACTCGTCCCTTAGGAAAAATCAAACTCAAATGCCAAATCGGTTACTTGAGGATAGATGTCACCTACTACATCATTGATGCAGAGACGTCTTACAACTTGTTATTGGGTCGACCATGGATCCATAACAATCTGATTATTCCATCAACTCAACATCAATGCATGAAATATGTAGATGAGAGTGGTGAAGTTAAAACAGTGGTCACAGAAAAGCAACCATTCAAAGAGGCAGAGAATTGTTTTACAGATTCAATCCACTACCTTGATGGTGAGCCATTTGAAGTACCACTGGTTGAAGAACCAGATAGCAGTAATGAAGCCGATATCGAGTCTAACTACGAACATGGTCTTGTTTTTAATGACATGGAACCCGTCGTAATTGGTCTCAAAAATCTGGATGTAAATGATCCTGTCTGCATGGATAGCAAAGTTATCTTTACTAATAATGATGATTTAGCTTACTTATCGTATGTTGAATTGAATTCTGACATGCCAGGTACAAGCACCAGCATATTGGCAGATCTTCTACCTTGATTATATGCTGAATCAAATTTATAACGCCAATTCAATCATCTTTTGTGACAAATCGGTAGCGAATTGAATCTTCGCAAGCAATCTTCATAGTGTTGGCTAAGGTTAATGGCCAAAAAGACATCATCTTTAAGAAGAGCGATGGCCCATCACAAACTCTTTTGGAAGAATCCGAGAAGGAGGAAAATGATCCGCAATTCTTATATTTCACACCAACAACCTGAAAGCTTATGAAGAAAATGAGATATGACTTCATCTATAAAGAAGGCTTAAATTTCGGTAAAGAGATCAGGACACCAATCTGATCTGCTTATGTCCCAGAAGGAAAGTAGGAGGATTACTATCACAAAACTCGTAGTGGGTTAGGTTATGAATCCCCATCGTTCACGCTCTATTTGAAGCCAATGGAGAGCCAGATGATGATTCTTGCAGCTCATCTTCTGAATCCATTTGCTGGGAGTCTGAAACCAGTATATGAGCTGTGTTCAAGGCACTCATGGCCAACATGACCTCAACATCTCTAATAGAAAATCAAGAAGATGATCAACTACCTCTGCTTGATGATCCGCTAAGCCAACAGCTTGGTATACAGCTTCGAAAAACTCGAACCTCTTACTGATGATAAAGTGATAGAAGTGAACATGGGAGACAAGATTAACCCGAAACCCATATTCATAAGCGACAGCTTATCGCCCGAAGAAAGAGAAGAACTCATTACTCTAGTGCGAGAGTATATTGACGTTTTTGCTTAGAACTATGAGGATATGCCTGGTCTCGATCCTTAAATTGCTATGCATCGTTTAAATATCACACTAGACATTAAGCCTGTCAAGCAACAGTAAAGGCAATTTTGGCCCTAAATTATGGAGGCAATTGAAGCCGAAGTCAAGAAGCTCATTGAGTCCAGATTTATTCACGAGGAGCAACATCCTGACTAGGTGGCTAACATCGTCCCTGTTCTAAAAAAGAACAAGAAGATTAGAGTGTGCATCGACTTCCGAGACTTGAATTCAGCTTGTCCTAAAGATGATTTTCCTTTACCCATCACTGACGTTATTATTGATAATACGTGCGGGTTTGAAAGGATGTCTTTTATGGATGGATTCTCAGGGTACAACCAAATCAATATGTATTCTTATGACGAAAAGCACACATCCTTCCGAACACCTTCAGTGATATACTATTATACAGTAATGCCCTTTGGATTGAAGAATGCTGGTGCTACATATCAATGTTCCATGACCTCCATTTTTCAAAAACATCTACGTAAGACTGTAAAATGTTATGTGGATGATCTGGTTGTTAAAAGTCATGACAAAGGAAACCATTTACATGACTTGAAAACAATGTTCGACCTCATGTGGACACATCAACTAAAAATGAACCCAACCAAGTCGTTTCTAGGAATGACTACGGGTAAATTTCTTGGGTTTATAGTCACCGCTAACGGAATTCGTCTTGACCTAGGCAAAGTTAAAGCCATCCAAGAGCTGCCACCTCCTAGAAATCTCAAGGAGCTTTGAGGTTTACAAGGATGATTGGTATACATCCGTAGGTTCATTTCCAACCTATCAAGCAAATGCCAATCATTTTCAAGACTAATGAAGAAGGGAGTATCCTTTGTATAAGATGAAGCTTGTCAGAAAGCATTTGAAGAGATTAAGCAATATCTCTCCAACCCACCTGTGTTGGTCGCACCGAAGTTAGATAAACCCTTTTTGATATACATCCGGGCTAGAGATCATGCATTGGCAGGACTCTTAGCACAAGATGATAAAAATGGTCATGAGCAAGCTATTTATTATCTTAGTAGGACTTTGTCGGTGCTGAACCTCGTTATCCTCCTATCGGGAAAGAATGTTTGGCCCTGGTATTCACAGTCCAAAATATGCAACATTATTTGGTTGGACAAACTATACATGTTATTTCCCAGATTAATCCTATTCGGGTGTTCATGACACAACCCAGTGCATTAAACTTGTGACTCGCTAGATGAGATTGTTGCTTTCCCAATATGATATTCAGTTCAAACCTCAAAAGGCGGTGATAGGTCAACCTATTTGTGATCTTATGGCCAACCATCCATTGAAAAGGGAAGGTTGAATTGTACCAAGACATGCCAGATGAGACGTATGAAGACAATGTTGTTTCTAAAGAACATGTATGACAATTACACTTTGATGGTGTAGCAAGATCAAGCCCTACTGGTCGAGTTATTGCCGGAGTGGGGGTAGTCATTATCTCCTGACAAAATCATGTGCTGTCACGAGCCATTTCTTTAACAGAGCCATGCTCTAATAATGTAGCTGAATACAATACTTTGTTAGTCAGCCTTGATATAGCTAACAACTGGGGGGTGAAGCACCTAGAAGCATATGGCGATTCATAGCTCATTGTTAATCAGGTGAAGGGATAATATGAAGTTGGGAATGAGGGTCTCATTCCCTATCATACCACAGTCATTGCGTTAGCCGATTCCTTTGAAGGCTTCTACATTGTCTATGTACCCTGTTTTAAGAATATCTATGCTGATGCATTGGCGTCACTTCCGGCCACATTGGCTCTATCCGAGGGAGTTACCCAACAAATCACGGTAACAAGCAAACAAATATTCAAGTCAAAGTATGTGTTACAGATCAACATGATTGAAGATAAGCCCGCAACGCTTGAACCTAAAGATTGGTGATTTCCGATCATTGACTATGTCTTATATGGCTTATTGCCTGAAGACATCTAGAAAAGAGAATCTATCCGTAAGCAAGCACCTAGATTCTACTATGATTTCTAATTCCAGACTTTATACCGAAGGTCGTATGAAAGACTATTGCTTTGTTGTTTGTCAAATTGAGAAGCAAAACAAGCTCTTAAGGAAGCTCATGATGGTATTTGTGGAGCTAATTTGCCCGGTCCTAAATTGTGGGACCGACTACGCAGATTGGGTTATTATTGGTCCAGCATGGTACAAGACGTTGTTGCTTATGCCAAACGATACCACGCCTGCTAGATACATGCTAATTACATGCATCAGTCGCCCCATGCATCTTCACCCGTCAGCCACTTCATGGCCATTTGAGACGTGAGGTATAGACATTGTTGGCCCAATAACCCCACCCTCTTCTAAGGAACATTGCTTTATTTTAGTGATAACTAATTATTTATCTAAATGGGCAGAAACAATCCCATTGAGAGAAGTCAAGACGGGTGACGTTATTAAGTTCTTAAAACACCACATAGTGATAACTAATTATTTATCTAAATGGGCAGGAACATTGCTTTATTTTAGTGATAACTAATTATTTATCTAAATGGGCAGAAACAATCCAAATTCTGTCTCTAGGGGTAGCACTTACAACTGGCATGATAATGGAAGAAAATCATCACCGACGTCTTGAAGAACTAGAATCACTAGATGAAAAGCGATTACTAGCTCAATAACACAACGAATTTTATCAAGCTCAGATTTCCAGAGCATTTGATAAGAAGGTTCAATACCGTACATTCAATGAAGGAGACCTGGTCCTCACTGTCTGATGTCTAATAATTCTAAATTCCAAAAAGAAAGGAAAGTTTGAGCCAAAATAGGAAGGACCATTTGTGGTAGAAACCGTCAACTCAAATGGAGTATATTGTCTTATCACTCAAGATGGTGACAAACTCATAATGCCTATCAATGGTAAATTTCTAAAGAAATATTACCCATAGGCCCATTGGTTAAATGCATCTCATAGCAATAGGAGAGGCAAATAGAGGTTATGATTTCCTTACTTCATCCCCTTCAAATTTCCCTCACCAATCCTCTTCAATAGGATAGTGGGACCATAAAACTATCATGTTAATAATTACCTCTAATAGTTAATGTTTAACTTTTATTCAAAAATATCTCTCTAATAGTAACCTACTATGTGATGTGTTATTGAGTTTGATATTCCTAACATCGTCGTTACCCCAAATGACGTTCGTTTTTCAACATAGGCCTACCAAGTGATGTGCCTTTGTTTCCATCATTATCGTTATACTGTTATGTTACTGAACGACATGACCTTCCTAATATCATCATTACCCCAAATGACGTTCGTTTTCCAACATAGGCCTACCAAATGATGTGCTTTTGTTTCTATCATTGTCATTATATTGTTAAGTCACTGAACGACATGATTTTCCTAACGTTGTTATTACCCCAAATTACGTTTGTTTTCTAACATAAGCCTACAGAGTGATGTATCTTTGTTTCCATCATTATCGTTATACTATTAAGTCACTGAACGATATAATTTTCCTAACGTTGTCATTACCCCAAATGACATTCGTTTTCCAACGTTGGCCTACTAAGTGATGTGCCCTCGTTTTCTTTATCATTTTTATTCTAAGTCACTGAATGACATGATCATCCCAACGTTGTCGTTTTTCCTAAATGACGTGCGTTTTTCAACTTTGGCCTACCCAGTGATGTGCCTTTGTTTTCTTTATTGTTTTTGTTCTAAGTCTGAGTGACTTGATGATCTCAACGTCATCATTTTTATAAATGACGTTCATTTTCTCAACAAAACTGCTATGTGTTGAGCTCCGTTCTTAACACTTAGTCATAACTTGAACTTCGTTATCATACATTTTATCTGAAGCCTAAAAGAGGCTAAGGATAGAAGAGAAATCTTAGCACTTAAGTTTAAGAGAAACTCTTTAACAAATTCTCATGCTGAGGGGAAAAGTATGGCTAGTCTAACTCAAACAATAGTTGGTAAAGACAACTCAAGTTCGTTGATAGCTGAGGATTTGCTAAAAATCTAAGTTAAAATTCTTCAATTATACAAAAAGGAAGAGAATAATATGTGGATAAAACTTTTATTCATATAATGATTAAAAGTACAGAAAAATTGAAGTACACATATTGAACTTAGAAGACTCAAACTACACTATGAGGTTCAGTTACAAGTTCTTTCGATGACCTTCAAAATAACACTACGAGGTTCAGTTACAAGTTCTGTTGGTGACCTTTGAATTATAATACAAGGTTCAGTTACAAGTCCTTTTGATGACCCTCAAGTTACACTACGAGCTTTGTCTGCAACAACATTGTAGTTCTTATTGTTAAAGTTCTATCTTCTGTTCCTTGGCAGGAAGTCTTCCCCATGCCCGACTTTTAACTTTAGTACTTGTAGCACACGCCTACCTACTTGGATAAGCTAAGTGCTAATAGAAACACCACAAGCTCTGAGCATGGGATTAACACTTTCCCTATCTCCGTAGAACGTGAAGGCAACTATAACATTGTTGTTGACTCTTGCGAAAAGAAGCACTTCACTGAGTCTGCCAAGCTGCCACATAGACCGAAGTCCAGATGAAGGATTGCATGCTTTGGGGTGCATGGTATGTCAAAACAGTAAGCATGTTTAAACTTGGGATATCTCTTCAGGATTATATTCAAATGTCCAACAAGTTGTCGAAATATATCCTGACTTCGGCTCTAAAAGATTGAGAAATCCCCAAACGAACGAGCACTACAAGGGTCAATGGGTCAGAATCACATAAAATGAGAACTTGAAGTCGGTTAAACGACTGAACCTCATCAAGCTTTCAAACAACAAGAGTAACCATCAGATCAAAGATCAGAAATGTTACCTGAAGCAGTGGCATCACCAGTTTGGCCTACCTCATCGACGATGACCATTAAAGGCAAGAAATAATGAAACTTTGCAGGAGATGAAGATGGGAACGTAAAAGGCAAAGACCCCTCTAAGTCATTTTGGAAACAAGGAAAAGAAGAAGATGGATCTTCTCGAAAAGGCAATTGGCTATTTATAGGCGAAGAAGACAACCAAATGGTTGGGATCCGTTACATGAATCCCTGAGCATCAAACAGCCAAAGGGTGTTGGGAATGAAGCAATACAATTAATTGTATTTGTACTTAACGCCAACGAAAACGTGGCCCGAAGTGACGCATTAAGTACTAAAGACTTAATGCTGACAAAATGAAGCGACGGATCCATGTGGATCAATAGTTTGGGAACTGTTGAAGGTTGCCACCTTATTTAACGAGATTTACTCTCATTCCTAAGTTAAAAATGTTGAATGTCACTCCTCCAATTGTGTTCAAATATCAAGACTCAGTTGAGACTAGTTTGAACCTCGAAGGTCACTATTCCAACCAAGATTTAGCTGGAATCAGTCAAACCTCGTCTTTAAGGTGCAAAATGACGAAGGTCACTGTTTCAACCAAGATTTAGATGGAATCAGCCGAACCTCGCCTTCAACATGCAAAATGACGAAGGTAGCTGTTCCAACCAAGATTTAGCTAGAATCAATCAAACCTCATCTTCAAGGTGCAAAATGACGAAGGTCACTCCTCCAATTGAGTTCAAATATCAAAACTCAGTTGAGACTAATTTGAACCTCAAAAATCAGTATTCCAACTAAGATTTAGTTGGAATCAGTCGAACCTCGTCTTCAATTTCAAAATAAATGAGGGTCATTACTTTAATCAAGTGTTGAATGAGGTACTCCAAACCTCATCCTAAAATTCTAAGACTTGGTTTTCGACAGTAGTCCCACAGGCAGGGACTTATTAAGACAAGTCTTTTGTATAGTGTGACTAATGAACTCCACTAACAAAGAACCAAAGTGCACAAAGGAAAAAGTTGATGGATAAAAGCATAATTGTATTGATAAAATATAATTACAATTGCTCAACAGTTTTGTGGATTTCCTTAGTAAGTTGGTTGATAGATTCTTGGTGTGCTATTTCAACCTCTGCCATTACTTGCTTGTGCAAATCATCATAGAGGGCACTTTCACATTACTTATGGTATTGCTTAGCCTCTCTAAATCATCTGACTCAGCTTGAAGAAATGTTTGATATTCTGCCTGATGGGTTTCTAAAGTTTATTTCCTCTCAGTTGCGCCTTTCAATTCATTCTCCGCTTCGGCCAGCTTAACCTAGATATTAACCAGCATAGCTCTATAGGATTCAACTAAGCATTGCTGGCTATGTTTAGTATCAGTGATCTTTTTGTTCTCGTTGGAAAATTTATCGCTGATGTCCCCGAGTTCTTTGATCTTCTGCTTCTTCTCAAGCACTTGACGTTCAAGCTCAAACAGAGAATCATCCCTTTGCCTCAAAAGCTGCATAGCGTATTCTTCAACTAAAGGGAGGAGGGACTAATTGTGATGATTTTACCATTTTTTAAAAGGCTTTCAACCTTTACCAACGACATCCAATAGGGTAGCGCGGCTATATCGCTGGTCAAGCTCTGCATCACATGCAAAAGAGGTTCTAGCACCACCTTGATCCTAGTAAAATCTCCGCCACGATCCAAAACTTGAGTAGGGGATTATCTCAGAATGGTGAAGAAATTATTTTGGATCATCGACACTCCAAATTCTTTTGACAGTTCAAAAGAAGAAGAAGGTGTAACATGGGAAGGCACCGCTTCCGAAGGACTAGCAGATGTTGCCATTATTTCTGATGAGGTAAAAATAGTGGTTTCCACAATGGTTGTAGGAGAAGCAACGACAGTTGTAGAAGCAGCAACAGTGGTAGCAGAAGTGGTGGCAAACATAGTTGATGCTGGGGTTGAGGTTTCCATCGAAGTGATGGAGCTGTCTGGTACAACACTTGAAGTCGTTTTAGCCTCGGCTCTGAAAGCTACATCCGAAACAAATTTGGCTCCAATAGTTGTTTTAAGAGCAACAGTTGTATCCGTACCTACTCCGGTGTTAATAGTTGTACTCAGAGCGACGTCAGCTTCAATTGGAGTAAAGGGTGCAATGACAGTGTCTTCAGTAGTCACACTTGGTTCAGGACGTGATATCACACAGAGTCAAGATAGTGGACCATTATCCTCAGACTCTGACTCTATGTTAACTCCAATTGGTTCGATGGGAGGAGAGATCATCACTGGAGCTTCTCACCTTAGCTTCTTAGCGATGCGTTTAACTCTTCGCACCATTTCCGGTCTTTTAGACTTCTCTCCTATTTGCCTTGAAGCTCCAGCTCCTTCAACTCATTTTGTAGGAGGAAAGTCAGAGGTTAAACATCAACAGAGTGACAATTTAAAACTTACGATAAGCTAAGTCTAGCATACCAGAGGGTTCCATGACAAGGTTGGATTCTCCAGGCACAGCTTCAGTAGATTGTTGAGGGAAAAGTCTACTCTCAGGAGCCTCATGATGAAAATGCTCAAATGGCTTAGCAGTATGAGCGGGATCCTCAAATTCGTTGAATGCAGCTTCGGCTCTAAAAACCTCATCTTCCCTAGCGACGACGGGTATATTACTCCCGTATTCATCAATGCATCGAGATATTAGGAGTATACTCTCATCCAGAGCCGTGTCCACCTCTTCTTGAGTCCCATGAGGACTAGAAAGTCGGGATTCTTCTGTACCGATATTTTCTTCAGCATATAAGAATTCTTTAAGTGCTGGTATGCGAATCCTACTGGAAGTGTTCCTAGATCTATAGCAACATCGAATAAAGCGTAGTCCTGAGGAGTTGATGTTGAAGTTTGGGATCACAGCATTCGCCATGCAATACCATTTGCAATAAGCGAGTGTAGCCCGAGGCTGAGGATTTTATTGTGGGAGTGTATGGTGTAAATTTCTGATTTTCCCGGAAACAGGAAGATTTTGTTTGTATTTATAAGAATGGCTTATTACAAACTAATCAGTCGGAATTACAACAGAAGCAAAGGGAATGCCCTCTTTGTTTAGTGTGGGGACTTTTCGGTAGCTGTAGGACGCTTCGCTCGGTGCTCGTGCCGAGTCTGCTTCCCTTGGACGGTTTGATCGAGGTTACTGAAGAGCTTCAGTACTCAGTAGAAGCTCGGGTTGACGGAGTTCGAATCTTCTAGTTCGCTGACGATCGGAGCTCGGAACTAGGAGATGGTGCTGCAGTGCAGGAATATGCAAAGAGCTTATCACCGATCCTCTTCTCTTCTCCCCTTTTTTGATCAATCGATCCCCTTTAAGGTTGCTGAAAGAAGCTCTTAAATGGGAGAGAGACAGCTTGGCTGCTTCTTGAATTATGGGATGTGACCATACATTGTTCAGAGATATCCTGCTATCCCTCTGTGGCACAAGCAGTCATTCGAGGAGATGCGCGCTACATCACATCGCGCAGGAGCGGGAAAGTCCCTTCTCGTATCAGTGACAGCGGCTGCCAGGCACTTGAGTAGATTTGGCTAACTCATTGAGCCTCGACGGCTCTGGCCCTTCGAGCTGCATTTATGAGGGCGCAGGCTGCTCTGGCGCCTGTCCGCTCACTTGTGCTGCGAGCCACCGAGTGACCACCTGACGGTCCTGGGGTGCTGTGCCCCCTCTCCTCTCCCTATGTCTGAATAGGGGCGGGAGAATGGACGCCTCACACCTGAATCGGCTTGGACAGCTTGCCGCATGCCGGCAGCTCCAACTCCTGACCTTGATGGTTGAGGTGAGTCACATTTATGAGCATGCAGGTTGATCTGACGCATGTCTGCTCACTCAGATTATGGGCGGCCATCTGATGAGCTTAGGGCACTGTGCCTTTCCCTTCGCATCGCGGGAAGTGGAGGAGGCTTGTCCTTGAGAACCCGGCTTTCGACTCACATAGGTGGATTTGGACCCCTGCAAGCGGACTTGGCTCATGAGGGCGGATTTGGACCCCTGCAAGCGGATTTGGCTCATGAGGGAAGATTCACCCTACTGGCGAGCCCATGTGATTTGGCGCGTGAGGGCCAATGGGGGACTCGTGCGTCAGCGAGCCCGTTTCGTGGCTACAATCCATTCGTCATCTAAGTGGATGGTCCTAACTTGTGGGCGAATTTGCTCGTTAGTCCACCACGATAATTTTTACCATCTACAGGGAGTAAGAAGTGGGCACTGATATCACTGGCGATGGTCTAATACCAAGCCCTTGCTCTAATAACTAAATTGTAACCCTCAGATTATAACTGAGTATTAGGGATACCAATGTACAATTGGTCATAACCTAATTGGCGGGCAAAACGACAAGGTAGGTATGTCTGTTTTACACATATAGGGTCAAAGCAGTAAATGAGGTACCTAGGACGAACGTCCAGGAGCCATAGGAAGCAACCAAGTGATAGGGTAGTGTAGCCCTGATTGTTTGATTCATCTACTACAGCTTGACCGTAGCTAATCCGGGGAAAATGAGGAAAACACCGGTTGAACTCGAAATTCTTATGATCCCGGAGCATATGTCTCACCAAGTCCATGTAATGATTGCTCCAATCTAAGTTTTTAAATGTCTGGATGAAAGGAGTAACTTGTCCCTCTATGCAAGTGGAAGGCACACCCATAAGTGTGGGACAGTGCATAACGAACCACGCTATGAGATAGGTGTAGGGCAATTCTACCATCGGGTACTTAGCGTCGTGACAAAAAACATGACATAATCGCTGCAATCCCCAATGGATACGAACAATCATGGCAGGTAAAAGAGCCATAATCATGGCAAACAAACGACCAAAAATACCACATCTACCGGCAATGCATCGAAACTACTAGAAGGAATGACGACATGGCTGAGCCATAACATAAGATATCCTGCCAGTAAGGCCTTGGAAGAAATCGGCTCCCCACATTGGTAAAAGTAACCATCAAACGTCATTCCTGCCAGGTAACCATGCTCATCTGAGGAGGTCACATAGGACAGGGGTAAGTTGGCAAGTACATAATGAGATAGTTCGCCCGCCTCATAAAGACCTAGTGGTACTATGGGGTCCTTCTTATGATTCAAGTTCTTAATGAGGTAATGCGCCCAGATGTTGTGGCTGAGGAGCTTTTCACCTTTCTTATCAGTCTGTCCCTCTACATTTAGACAAATATAGTAATGGCACAATACTTCCCAATAAAGTTTTAACAACTTAGGGATGTTCCTTCTCCAAAGTGGTTAGCTCCTTATATCTTGGGACATACTCCTCATATGGGTAACTTTCATATGGCAACCCTAACACTTTAGCCATATCGTGAGAGGAATTCCCAATTTCCTATTTGGAGTGAAGAAGGTACGAGTGTTAGGATTATATAACTCTAACACACCGAAGAATTAGTGGGAGTTATTTCTCAAACCTAGTTGTGTTGCCCTAATAGGCACATAAGTCTAAATCTCTGAAGGTCCTCCTTAGTCTCCTACAATATGTACTCGGTGCACCACTGTGTAGGACTCCAACAAGACTAACCAGGAGTCCTAAAGTCTTTAGCTGGAAATTTCCCCTTTAAGTTAAAGAACGCACGGCCAAAAGTGTTGGCTTCCTCGGCTGTTTCACCGACAGGCAATTCTCTTTGAAATAGGACCGGGTGCAATCCAGTTATATAGCGACCACTACTGTCTATCTTGGCACCATTTCTAGAGAAATGGAAACATATCACCCTATCTTGTTTTGGGGTCAAGTCCCAGTCCATTTTCCTAGGGGTAGAAACGATCTTCAGGGTAGTGAGAGAACAGTCATGTTCCATCATGGGCAAGAACATATTATGCCCGTTTATGGTCCTGAGCCATTGATATGTGCCCAATTCTAATAAGACCGGATCTTCTGAAGAGTCTCCAAACAGGAAAGTGGGCTTCACGATGTGGTCATGGTTGATTGATTCTAAGGGAGAGTCAATGATCAAATGCCTAAAAGTGGAAATTGAAGGCTCAGAAAGAAGTTGAAGCTCTTCTTGTCCTCGTCCCCAAACATAGAGATACTTTCAAGGGAAGAATAATGGAAATCAATTCCATCGTTTGGGTACCATCCACTCCAAAAGAGCCACGTTGGGGAATGGGAATAGACGGATGTACAACTGCACAAATAGCAAACAAAGTTAGAGGACAAGTCATGGCCCAATGAGACGAAGGTCACTCTGACAACATACTTCGTCTAACAACGAACTTCAAGCATTGTTAGTTACACTAACTTGGTGTGCTGGATGACCTTCGTCAGTGAAGACAAAGCTTGTTAATTTAACAAATGTTGTCAATAAAGATGAGGTTCGTTGGTCAAACGAAAGCTCATTTGACAGATATTAAGGAAGAACCTCGTCAGAATAGCCAACACAATTGGACATATGGAGTTCAATTAATAGACGAAGTTCATCAGATAAAGACAAAATATGTCAAGACAACGAACGTCATCAATTAAAAAAAAAGACATCGTCTTTCAGATGAATTTCGTCTCAGAAGGAAATAAATTGTTCATCTCCTTCAAGAAACCCAAGCCTAAAATAGACAGGGTTCATCTGCGTTAAAATGAAAATCTTATGTTCAGATCTATTACCTGAGAAAGTGGACAAAACCACGGGATCATCTGAAGCACCGGTGACTCTCTTTCCCTTGCCTTTGTTCGTAGCGGTTTTAGAGGCCATTGATTCAATTGGGAAGCTCTCAAAGAAGAAAAGCTCAAAATTTAGGAGATGAAGGATTTTGATAACTTAAGCGATCAGAAGAAGAAAGGGCTCTTCGTATGATGACGCCATATATATGTAGGTGGGAGAAACTGAATCAAGAGTTGAGATCTTCGGTTGAGATTGTTGGATGAATCCCCTTCCCAACAAATATCTGTGAGTGAGATCTAGGGAGGAGATCTCGAGGCACCAGCTGGCAACCACCTATCGGGTCTAGAAAGGTGCATAATTGTTACTGCTGATAAGGCTAAAAGGAGTCATATGGGCGCAGGTCTGACAGTACTCACATGGAAAAACGAGGATCAGACAACTGTCGAACCTCGTGACGAAGCCTACAGAAGCATTGAACGGCGAACAATGAGGCTAAGTGTGTCAAAATAGAGTTCAAAGTGTTTCAGACTCGTTACAGCCCAATTCAAATCTGAAAACTTTGAAGGGGGTTTTTGTAGGTATTAAAAAATGCCGAACTTCAAAATATGATGAGGAACGTCATAGGGACGAACCTCATCGCTTAACGAGGATCCTTATTGGATACGAGGTTCGGAGTTCGTAGTTGGATATGAGGTTCGGAGTTCGTCATTAGATACGAGGTTCGGAGTTCGTCATTGGATACGCGGTTCGAAGCTGGTCATTGGATACGAGGTTCGGAGTTCATCGTTGGATACGAGGTTCGAAGCTGGTCAATGGATACGAGGGTCGAAGCTTACCACTAGACTTAAAACTTATTAGTGAAAATGAGGTTTGCTATGCAGTTGGATTCAGCTACCGAAGACGAAGTTAGTTAGTGAAGATGAAGTTCATCAGATGAAGTCGATGAAGACAAAATTCGTCATAAGAAGCTTATTTATTGCAAAGTTTGCTTTGTAAGATGAACCTTGCTACGTATCGAGGCTTGTCTTACTTGACAAACCCTGTTTTGATTAAAGACAAGACTCGTCATCCACATGAGATCTAACTGTAATGGCTCTGAAGACTTAGTCAGCCACATGGGATAATCTTCAGGAGTACGTTATAGCGTGCACTAATTTGGAGGAGGCAGTTACATCCCTCTACCCGTGATCTTAGCACATCGGTTATGTGTTTAAATCCTATAAATAGCCATGAATGGCTACAGAGAAAATGGTTCTAGCAGTTCAGACTTTTGGACTTTTAGCCATTTGAACTTCGAGAATCATCAGAGATCAGAGCTTCTGCATGCGAATCTAGAATTCGAAACTCGATTCTAACATTCTAATGAACATCAAAAACTTTAGCAATCTTATTCTGATCGTCAACGGGAGGCAATCTCGACTCAAACATTAGGGAAAACATCTTTTTGCCACCAAGAACCCACGTTAAATAAGGAGGAGCTGAATTAATATTCTCTTCATCTGTAATCGAGAGAGAGAGTGTGAGTGATTATAAGGGTTTCGTACTAAGTGATCGAACCCATTTTTCTTAAAACAAGAGAATTAATACTATCAATTTATTGACCCTACATAATTAGTACCAATAATGGTGGTTGTAAAAATTTATCAAAACATAAAGGCTAACAATCTCCCCCTTTTTGATGATGACAACCAACCATTTCAAGAGCAAAATAAAATTGAATATATAGCTTATATATAGTTGCTCCTTCTATCTATAAGCCTTCTCCCTCTAACTATGTGCACAATTGAGGAGATTTCTCTCCCCTTTGTCACCATCAAAAATAGGGTATACAATATAAGATACATGTAAAACCCACAAAATACACCTCAAGTGTTGGCCTACACGTGTCACATTTCTCAAGTGTTTGGATTTACCACTTCTCTCTAGGTATTACTACTAACCCACTCCTCTTGGAATGAACCTCGATCTCTCCCAACCACTCTTCTTGGTAATTTTGTGTGTTTAGACATGTTATGACAATGAGTGTGTAAAGGAAAATAGTTGAATATGAAAATAATAATCCAAACAAATAAACAAACAAACAAACAAAATCAAAGAATGCACATGCCAAAACTATTTCTTATACGACAAAAATCTTCTTCACTAAGAAGCTTGGTGAAGATGTTCGCTAATTAAGATTTAGTATCAATATAGATAAGAGATACATCTTTCCTCTCTACATGGTCATGTAAGAAATGATGACATACATCTATATGCTTGGTTCTAGAATACAAAATAGAATTTTTTAAAATATTAATAGCACTAGTATTATCACAAAAAAAATTTGTATCCTGAAAATACAAATCATAATCAACCAAATTTTGTTTCATCCATAAAAGTTGTGCACAACACAAGCCAACGGTAATGTATTCCACTTTCGTAGTTAACAAGGCAACACTATTTTGTTTCTTGGATGCCTAAGAGACAAGAGAGTTACCCAAAATTAATATGTATCACTCGTACTCTTGCGATCTACCTTACTACCGGCAAAGTCGGCATCATAAAAACTATAAATATCAAAAGAAGTGCCTTTTGGATAAAATAAACCAAGATCTATTGTGTCATTAACATATTTGATAATTCATTTTACCGCAACCAAATAAGACTTTTAGGAGAAGCTTTAAAATATGCACATGCACGTACACTAAACATGATATCTGGTCTACTAGAGGTAAGGTAAAGGAGACTACCTATCATACCTCGGTAAAGCTTTTGGTCTACCTCGTCATCACTATCATCCGTATCAAGCTTGATACTTGTACTCATGGGAGTTGGAGCATGCTTAGAGCTCTCTAATCCGAATTTTTTCACCAATTCTCTGGCATATTTGCTTTGAGAAATGAATATCCCATCCTTAGATTGCTTGACTTGGAGACCAAGAAAGAATGTGAGCTCTCCCATCATGCTCATCTCAATTTGATCTTGTATAACTTTTGAAAAATCCTTGCACCAAAATTCATTAGTGGCACCAAAAATAATATCATCAACATAAATTTGAACTAAGAGAAAATCATTTATCATTTTCTAATAAAAAGAGTATTATCAATTTTGCCTTTAGAAAAACTATTTTTAAGAAGAAAACTAGAGAGGCAAGCATACCAAGCTCTAGGAGCTTGTTTTAACCATATAAAGCTTTTTGAACTCGATAAACATGATTAGGAAAAGAATGATCCATAAAACTGGGGGGTTGCTCAACATATACTTCCTCCTCTATAAAACCATTTAAAAAATATTTTTAACATCCATTTGAAATAGTTTAAAATCTTTAAAACTAACAAAGGCTAAAAACATCCTAATAGATTCCAATCTTACAACCGGTGTAAAAGTTTTATCATAGTCTATGCCCTCCTCTTGCTTGTATCCTTGGGCAACTAAACGAGCTTTATTTCTAGTCACTATGTCATGTTCATCAAATTTGTTTCTAAAAACCCATTTAGTTCAAATAACATGAACATTATTAGGTCTGGGAACTAATTTCCAAACATTATTTCTTTAAAAATTATTTAGTTTATCATGCATTGCTAAAATCTAAAACTCATCTTTTAAAGCATCATTAATCTTTTTAGGTTCTATTTTGGATAAGAAAACTATATTACCATACTCACTCAAGGCTTTTGAGCGAGTTAGAATCCCTTGTGATGGACTCCCTATTATTTGTTCCTTTGGATGATCCGATGCAAACTTCCATGCCTTGGGGAGTTTTTCTTGATTTTGTATGTTGTTGCTTTCCCCATCCTTTTGTGCATCCATTGAGGGTTTGTCATTTATTTACAAAAGCTCTAATCCTCTCTTAATATCATCATCATATCTAGGCAAGCTATCTTGCAAACCAATATTAGTCTCATCAAAAGTAACGTTTATAGACTCTTCAACAACAAGTGTTTGTTTGTTGAAGACCCTATAAGCCTTACTTCTAGATGCATATCCCAAAAATATACCAACATCAATTTTTGAGTCAAACTTATCATGGTGGTCTTTAGTATTTAAGATAAAATATTTACAACAAAAAATATGAAAATATCTAATATATAGGGTTTTTCCAAAAAAGAGTTCATAAGGAGTTTTCTTAAATTTAGGTCTAATCAAGACATGATTTAAAACATGGCAAGCCGTATTCATGGCTTCCGCCCAAAAGTATTCATGGCTTCCGTCCAAAAAACTTAGGCTAAACAAAAGCATTTATCATTGTACGTATTATCTCTTGTATGGTCTGATTTTTTCATTCAATAACACTATTTGTTGTGTTGTTCTAGGAGCAAAAGCATATGAGTTATACCATGATGAGCACAAAAATCGTCAAAATAATTTATTTTGAAATTCACCACCATGATCACTTCTAATTTTAATAATTTTCAAATCCTTTTCATTTTTAATTCTTTTTACAAAATTAGAAAATTCTTCAAAACATTCATCTTTGTTTACAAGAAAGGTTACCCATGTAAAACATGAAAAATCATTAATGATAACAAGTACATAATGTTTACCTCCTAGAGAGGCAACACACATAGAACCAAAGAGATCAAGATGTAATAATTACAAAGGTTTAGAAGTAGATACCTTATTAATGGATTTAAAGGTGTTCTTGATTTGTTTACCTTTATCACAATCTTCACAAATAGAATTCTTAACAAATGATAGATTTGGTTGACCTTTTTCTAGATTTTTCTTGTATAGCTTAGATATTAACTTCATGTTAGCGTGTCTAAACCTCTTATGCCAAATCTAAGGATCTTCATCCACCGTAGCAATGCACTTTATATCTTGACCTATTAGCTCATTCATCTCAAAAATATAAACATTAGATCTTATAAAAGCAAAATAAAAAATAAAAATTTTCATTCTTACTAACAATATATTTATCTGGTTTAAATGAAATATCAAAGCCTTTGTCACTTAATTGACTAATATTAAGAAGATTATGATTTAGTCCTTTAACAAAATAAGCATCCTCAATTATGGGAGAAGGTATCTTACCAATATTACCAATGCTTGTAATTTTACCTTTCTCACCACCACCAAAGGAGACATTGCCTCCTTCAATCCTTACTAGGGTTACAAATAATTCCTTGTTGCCCGTCATATGATGTGAGAAACCACTATCAAGGTACCATAATTCCTTACGTCTTGTGCGAGACGTTCCCTACATGTAAATAAGTTGTAGAACCTTTAGGTACCCAAACTTTGGGTCCTTGAATGTTAGCTTTTTTGGTACCCTTAGGTACCCATATTAACTCATAAGAATTGATGTTATTTTTAATCCTACAAAGAATAGTGATATGACCATATTTCATGCACTATATGCACAAAAACTTTTTTTTTATATGTAGGAGCATAAGATTTATGATACCATCTTCTATCAACATGATAATGATTAGAGTATGCATGATTATATTTTATTCTATTATTTTCAATTTCTAGCCTTTTAATTTTAGATCTTAATTGTTTATTTTCAAAGTCTAGATCTCCTATCATTTTATCTTTTAGAGCAAGAGAGGATTGTACTCAAACTTAGAGTCACAAGAAACATGTAATTTTTTGAAGGAAGAATATTATTTTGCTAATCTTTTAAATTCAATATTTAATTCTTCTAAAGCTTCTTCTAATTCACATTGCATATAAATAAATTCACTTTCAATTTCGGATTGTACCTCATCTTCATGAGCCATGAAGCAAATGTTTGGGTCATGAAGAGCAATCTTGGCTCCCTCGTCATTGCTATCAGAATAACTTGGTTCGGATTCATCCTATCCGGCGTACATATTCTTCTTTTTCGTGTACTTTAAGTATTTTTCCTTTACTTTGGGACAATCCTTTGTAATGTGTCCTGGTTCATTACATTCAAAATATTTACATACACAAGAGGGAAACTTGTTGTTAGGTTGATTTTTAAGATTTTTATTCATTTTAATTAATCTTAATATTCTTCTAGAGGGATGTGTCACTTCCCTAGAGACATCAACTTCACTATCCGAGGAGAATGAGTCATCAATTGCTCCTTTGAGCGTAATAGTCTTTAATTTTTGGGATGGCTCCTTGGTCGCCTTTGGGGGCACTTCCTCCTTCTCCTTGATATTCTTCTCATGGACCTTGAGCTTGCCAATGAGACCATCAAGAGTTATGTAGGCGTCTAAAAATTCTTATAGGTATCCACACACAACTCAAGATAGAGAGAAGGTGATGAACGCCATTATCTAAGTCTAAGAGGATTATCCGACGCTGACGAACACATGAAGCAAAATGGCAAACCGAATGGCCTGTGCGCTCATCGGCCACCTCCAAGTGGCCCGTGCACTCGTCAACCAGCTCCAAGTGGCCCGCGTGCTCACCGGCCACCACCAAGTAGCCCGTATGTCCATCAGCCACCAAATCGGTGAACCAAGTGACCCGCGTGCTCACTGGCCACCATCAAGTGGTCCGTACGCCCATCGGCCACCAAATTGGTGAACCAAGTGACCCGCGTGCTCACCAACCACCATCAAGTAGCCCGCACGCCCATCGGCCACCAAATCGGTGAACCAAGTGGCCCACGTGCTCACCGGTCACCACCAGGTGGCCCGCACACTCATCTGCCACCAAATCGGTAAACCAAGTAGCCCGTGTGCTCACCGGCCACCACCAAGTGGCCGCACGCTCATCAGCCACCAAATTGGCGAACCAAGTGACCCGCGTACTTATCGGCCACCAAAACAGCATATAAGTCAACGAAACGACGAAATATGCGTAACGACGCAACAAATCAAAATCCGGAAGACTAAGAAAGCCGTTGGCGGCCAAGTCGCATCGAAACGGCTCGGCCGAACCAGTAGTTCAGCCCATAGCCAAGTCACCAAGGGTGGCTTGGCGGTCGAGCCACCAAATGGTGGCTTGGCGGTCGAGCCACCATTTGGTGGGTCGGCCATGGTCGAGCTACCATTTGGTGGGTCGGCCAGGCTAAGCCACCATTTGGTGGCTAGGCCAAGGCCGAGCCACCATTTGGTGGCCCGGCCAAGGCCGAGCCACCGGGTGAAGCTTTAGCCAGATTTGATCTAAAAGTGTGATTTTTTTGTTTTTACGGATTCTCTTAGGATTTTTTGGTTCCTGAGCGTCCCAACTGATCTGATACTATGGTTAATCAGTTCTTAATTGAAGATAAGGAGGAATCCATCGTTCTTACCTAAATACACGCTTCCGAAACTTATAAATACGAGCTTGGATGCTCATTTCTCCGGGGTTGAACATCAAGAGGGTGAGGTACTGCCGGTTTCTCAAGTGCATAGCCACGGATTTTAGAGAGGGTTAGCTAGACCTTGGTAATCTCCTGTGCATAATGAGTGGAGTTCGAGAGATCTAAGACCCGTCCCCTATTCCACCAGATTTAAGCTTGGTCTTAAATTTCGAGAAGAGCCGTAATCTCCCTTGGTCAAGATTACCGCTGCAGCGATTACTTCCTTCGTGAAGTAAGAGCTTTGATCATCAATTGTCAATCGGATCTGATCCGTGACGGTCCAAAGATATTAACGTCCCCGGCACAGGCAAAGATCCTATGTAAGCAGAAGACCGATAAACGATCTCTGCGCTGTTTGATGAGAATTGTACCCTTTTATTTTCATTATGTAAAGGTCTTATAAAAAGACCGATCTTTTTGAACTTATTGTAACAATCAAAGTTGTAATGAGTTATACAATGAAGAATACAATTTTCTACCCAAACAAGCTGGCGACCATAGTGGGAGCCAACAGCTTTGCTGCCGAAGCTGTCATGCTGCAACCAAGGATCCAGATCCCGGTTGAAGAAGTGGTCGAGTACTAATTCGACCAACTGAAGTTCGAGGAGTATCTGTCGTCCTCCTCCTCCAGATCCTCTGCCCCATGCAAGCAGGAAGATCAATGCCCCCATTGTCGTTGCAATCTCACCTTGCAAAGCCCCTAACGAGCCTGGATCTACAAATCCGGCCTCTAACGAGCCCGGATCTACAAATCTGGACCCTTCCTCCATCAAGGTGTCAATTGCAGAAGTCATGCCTACCCTGTCAAAGAGGGCACGCCAAAGACAGCGCCAACGACTTGCACGCCGACTTGCTAAGGTTTTGGAACCTGTTGACGGGATCGACTATGAGGCGGATCTGAAACGCAGAAGGCACCGAGTGCCCCAGCAATAAATAAATGGCCTCTCCTCCAAACCAATAGCGAATGAGTGGATCCAAGTCAAATGGACCCACTCAACCCTCGAGGAGCGCGTTCAGAAGTGTCGCGCCTTGATTGCGCACGCACAGATTCTTGTACAAGAAGTACAGAAGTTGAAGAAAAAAGAGATGATTAAGAGGCCACAAAAACCACACCAAGTCTAGAAACCAAAGTCCGAAACGGCGTTAACAAAAAGTCAAACAGTGCCCGGAACTGCCTGAATGCGAACCACCAACTGGTGGCTCGGCCAAAACCGAGCCACCAAATGGTGGCTAGACCCAAGCCGAGCCACTAAGTGGTAGTTCGCACCGGTTCACAACTGGTTCGGTTCAGTTCGCACATGGTTCGGTTCGGTTTGCATGCGGTTCGGTTTAGTTTGCATGTGGTTCGATTCGGTTCGTACCCGGTTCACCTCCTGCAGTCCCGTTTAAGCCTCCGACAACCCCTGTTTCTGTCCCGATGAATTCCGCACTTCCGATGAAGCCTCACGACCACAGAGACTTGTCCCGTTTCAAGATGAGGATGACGGATCGCCTGGGTCCTTTGCATGAGGATCGAGGCAAAGTTTCGACCAAAGAACGCTTCGGTCCGGTGACTGAACCCCGAGCAACCACTCGAGGTGGGGGTCGCACACACCCTCGCAACAAGCCAGAGCCTTCCTATAATGGGAAAACCCCTGCATTTGACCACCTCGGACGAAGAATTTAAATCCAAGAGCCCGTCAAGAGTTCGCGCTCCCAAAAGCGTAGCTCTAAATACGTGACTCTTAAGAACGCCAATAAGGCAGCAAGCTCTCAGAAGGAAACGTGTTCGTCAGACGACGACGTTATACCTAAAAAGTCATGCCAACACACGATAGGTTTCTCCGATCATGTGACTGACGAGTTGTACTATCGGGCTGGGGGTACGAACAAGTCTTGGAAGAGAAGTACCCGAGAAACAGAATCTCACTGCCCGTGCGCCAAACTAATTAGGGCAGTATTATCAGCGTGTAGCTTCCCCAAGACCACTCCACAGAGGGTCTCGGTATTTAAGAGGATATCTAACGGAGCGACTATGTCCAAGCCAAAACATTTCCGCAAGAAATAATCGGCCGTTCAAGGTGACAAATTTCCAAAAGTCACAATAAATATGGCTGATAAGGGAAAGTCGATTCGACCTTCTAGCTCTAACCCGCTTATATCGCATCGTCTAACCCGATTGAGATTAGAAACTGTTAGACAAAGAGATTATCAAAGAATACAGAGGGGATTATCCTCAGATGATGAAACATCAGATGCCAACTCTGTAATCGCTTCTGACAAAATGGTGTCTAGCCGAGGACAATCCCACAACGCATTCATGATCAACACTGAGCAAATTACCAAAATTCTCGAGGATGCTCTAACCAAGCAGAAAGAGACATTCAAGATTGAAATGGAAATGGTTATGCAGCGGATGAAGGAAGAGCATGACCAACAGATTCGGGCTCTGTCCAATCAATTTGGTGAATCCAGCAGTCACAATACTGCTAACCAAGCAGGTAGCAATTCAAATGTGGATGAACACATCAATGCAGATGACCCTCCCGTTAACCAAAACACTAAAGGTGGCCCCACTAAAGATAACGACGCTGGGGGTGGTCCCTCCGAAGATGACAATGCCAGGGGTGGCTACGTTATTCCTCTTAGAAATCATCCAAAGCACGAAACAGATGAGGAAGAGAAGATGAAAGACCTCGAGAGAAAAATCAACGCTCTGATGTCTGCTCGAGAGGTGAAGAAGACCGGTATTCTATGTCTTTACCCAAGAAAGTAGGATTCGGTCTCATATCCGGTGAAGTTTAACTTGATCAACTTCACGCCATTCGACGAGAAGGGCTCACCCACTCACCATCTGATCTACTTCAAGGTCTACTTAGGTATGATCACTGGCAATGAAGCCTTGATGGTTCGATCATTCGTTGGCACCCTTCGCGGGCCCGCCTTCGATTGGTACTGCCATCTCAAGTCTGCAAGCATCAATAGCTAGGACGACCTAGAGAACCTATTCCTCACTCACTTCTATGATGATGTTGCCGAGGTGTCAATCAGGATACCCTTTGAGGAGAAATAGGAAGACGATGTGATGGTCGACGATTTCGTCAAACGCTTTCAGAATAAGGCGATGAACTGTCAAGATCCGATCAAGGAGGACTTTATTCTCCAAACCTGTCACAATAACTTCTATTTAGATGTGTTGGATGTGTTGGAGGTTATGGGAGTAGCACCGTCTAACACCTGGAAAGAGTTGAAAATGCACGGAGAGCGAGCCGAATGCTTCCTCAGAAGGAAGAAGGTCGAGAGGAGCCAACCGACGACTAATCTTCCGAACTTGAACTTTGCCTCCCACGATAAGGGAAAGACACATGCAATAGTTGTTGACGTTAATAAGACATTACAACAACAACTCCGAAGATAACAAAAGACTTCGGATCCAAGACTCCAAAAAGAGTATTCCTTCAAGGACGTAGATGTTCCAGCCATTTTCGAGTCCATCCTTGAAAATAATAAGATCAAGCTACCACCTATCGCAAATCAGGAGGAAGATGACAACACTGCGGATCCGAAGTACTGTGCGTACCACAGGAGGATCCTTCATCCTACCAAGGCTTGCTTCGCTCTCAAGAATAGCATCCAAAACTTAGTCGAAGCCGACGTCATAGCGCTCAATTAAGTCGAACAACCAACTCCGACAAGTATAAGAGTATAAACTACTCTTTCACACTCCAAAGAGTATACGAGTATAAACTGCTTCTTAATCCTCCAACCGTTATAAGAGGTTAAACTGTTCCCTGACAATCCAATAGGTATATGAGTCTAAACTATTTTCTTTCTTTCGTAGGAAGTTCCTGGAGAGTACCATGCCTGGTATTCTTAAGGATAACCCGGTCATGCAACTGAGTACGATGTTAGACCCAGTTTCGCGGAGAAAGCTGGGGGTGGATAATTCATGTAATGGGAAGTTCCCGAGAGAATTCTATATAGTGTATTCTTAGGGATAACTCGGTCACTACAAGAAGGTGATGAATAAGAAACTCCCACTCAAACATCCGCTACGTCTGTGCACTCAACATTCTCATTGTTAGGGTCCGGACATAGCATTCAGAATTTTAATCTTCTGATCATTGACGATTATCAAACCCCTCCGTGTTAAATATTTTTCACTTAACACCAGGAACCCCCTCTGAGCGAATTGTACAAGTCAACACTCCCACTGTGATTTATACTCCCACTCCTACTATCTACTTAGTCAAACATTTAAACAGTTAGGACCATAACAAAAATCCCCTCTCGATTCCTTCCATGAACGAGAGGTCCACAAATTGAACGATCAAACCATTAAACAGTTAGGGTCGTCTCAAATTCTCATCTTGGTCAAACCTTTAAACAGTTAGAATAATAACCAAAATCGCCTCTCGATTCCTCCAATGAACGAGAGGTTCATAAATCAAGCGATCAAACCTTCCTACAGTTAGGATCATCTCAAACCTCCCACTCGGTCAAACCTTCCTACAGTTACGGCCAAAACCAAAATCCCCTCTCGATTCCTCTAATGAACGAGAGGTCCACTTTCAAATCGAATGATTAAACCTTCCTACAGTTAGGATCACCTTAAACTCCCGCTTGGTCAAACCTTCCTATAGTAAGGACCAAAACCACAATTCACTCTCGATAAATGAGAAATCCATCTTTAGTTCGATAATCAAACCTTCCGACAGTTAGGGTTATCCGAATCTTTTTGATTCTCGGAGTGGAGATCCCACTCTTAGTTTCACCTTTCCGGATTCTTGAAATGGAGATCCCACTTTGAGTTTCCTTTTGTAACTGGAGATAGAATATAAAATTCTTCCTCTTCAGCTTTAGGAGATAAAATATAAAATTCTTCCTCTCCCGCATCGGGTTCGTCCTTGCCCCAAGAGAAGACATCATCTTTCAACAACAAGAATCCATGCCTTTTATGCATGAGGAATTTTATTCTGAAGCCTAAGCAGGAACAAGTCAACGCCTTACACGTATTGCCGGTTTAGTCTTTTACCAATTAAAGAAGACGCTAAAATACCAATCTGGGGCATTTCATCCCGAAGCCAAAGTAGGGATGAGTCAGCGCTTAACCCGCGTTGCTGGGTGGTTCGTTCACGTGAAAACGATCGAGTCTACGTATTCGGTATTGTAGCAACAAAATCCATGCCTTTTATGCATGGGGAATTTTATCCTAAAGCCTAAGTAGGGATAAGTCAACACCTAACACGCATTGCCGGTTTAGTCTTTCACCGAGTAAAAAATACACCAGAATCCAATCTGGGATATTTTATCCCGAAGCCTAAGTATGGATGAGTCAGCGCTTAACCCGCGTTGCTGGGTGGTTCATTCCCGTGAAAATGACCGAGTCTACGTATTCGTTATCGTAGCAACAAACTGTGCAAAAAAACCCATCGTAAGTCGACTTAACAGAGTTTACAAGTCGACTTGGTAGAGAGAAAAACAGCAACTGGAGGACAGATCGTAAGTTGACTTAATAGGCTTCACAAGTCGACTTGACAGAATGAAAAATCACAACTCTAGAGCATAACGTAAGTCGACTCATGCACAGACACAAGTCGACTTACCATAAGTCGACTTATGCCTATGCATGAGTCGACTTATGACTGAAAAACTGATTTTTTCAGATTTCTCCACCCAGCCTTCCCATGTGCAAAAGGATTACCTTAGCCTCTTAAGAAATTCTGTACTTTGTGTGTAGCATACTACTATTTGTGAAATTAAAATATTTAAAAGGACCAAAATGTAAATATTGAGTCAATGGAGAGAGCATCCGAACTTTCCCTCTGATGTTTTTACTACTATTAGTAATGATGAAATTATGCATCTCCTACAATGTTGAAGCCTCATTATATAGAGCTTTTGGCTAAGACTATTCCCATGTAATGGTCCCTTTTGTTCATGGAAATTAAGTACCTTTGAAAACTTCTCCCATGAAAAGTAAGAGGATGGAAAAATCCTGGCCTCATTCTCAATTTAATCCAAACGTAAGTTTTCAAGAAAAGCACATGTGCCCGTATGATAACTAAGTGTCCGTTTGGATCGGGTATTTTGAAGGGAAAATGAGGGGGAAGCTACCAATTTTTGGCAGCTTCCCCCAAAGTAGCTGATAAATTGGCAGCTTTCCCCAACCTTTCACCTTCAAAATACCCGATCCAAATAGCCCCTAACTTACATGTTACCCAAAAGAAAAACTTGCTATAATGATTATTAATAATAGAGGATCTTAATGATTGCTATTGAAAAATATAGTTTGCTTCTCCCAAAGGATCAGATAGTAATTTCATTAATTTCAGCGACTAATTTCAAAAAGTTAAAAGTAAGGGACCAATCTACTCGAAGGATCATAAGATTCACTATTTATACCAATGCTACAACGAATTACTGTATCATAAATGGAGTACTGTAGCATTTAAGAAAAGTACTGTGGCATTTAGATAAAAATTACCGTAACAGAAATAAAAAAAGAAAGCAGTGACACTAGTAATAATAATAACCACCACTCATAAAAAAAATTGGTTTGTGCAATTCAAATACACAAGATGACAATATAGACCCACATATCTACTCCTCTATACAAAAGGGAGAACCCAGGATTCACTATTCATACTATAGTAAATATTGCAGAAACATTTACTGTAGTGTTATTACTGTAGCAAAATAAGAAACTGGACACCGTGTTTTTAAAAAAAATATTACTGTAGCACACTAGAATACTACAGCACAATAGAATACTGTAGTAGAAACGGGATACTGTAGTAACATTTACTTTACACGGTGTTCCCACTAGTATGATTTGAATCTATATATAGACAACCAAAATCCCTCTTCTGGTCCCCTCTTCCTCCGCTCACCCGTTGAGATGGGCACAACCATCATCTCCCAAACACTCCTCCTCCTCCTCCTACAAGCCCTCACCCTCTCCTCCTCCTCCTCAGCCCCCTCCAACCTCCTCAGCTACTCCTTCCCCTCCCCTTCCCTCACCCCTCACAACGAAAACTTCTTCTTTTCCTTCAACTCCACCGCCTCCCAAGGCGCCCTCCAAATCACCCCCGACACCGCCAACAACCTCCCCTTCCTCGTCAACAAAGCCGGCCGCGTCCTCCTCAACACCCCCTTCACCCTCCATAACCAAGACACCGTCGCCTCCTTCAACTCCTCCTTCACCATCAACATCTTCCACCTCCCCAACACCACCCCCGGCCAGGGCTTCGCCTTCCTCATCGCCCCCGAGCTCTCCGAACCGCCGCCTCAGAGCCACGGCCAGTACCTCGGCCTCACCAATGCCACCACAGACGGCGACGCGGCCAACCACATCGTGGCCATAGAGCTCGACACCGTCAAGCAGAGCTTCGACCCGGACGACAACCACGTCGGCCTCGACATCAACAGCGTCAGGTCCAACGCCACCGCGTCGCTGTCCCCCTTTGGCATAGCCATCTCACCCGTCAACAGCACGCTTTACAACGTCTGGATCGACTACGACGGGGGTCAAAGGCGCGTTCGCGTCTACATGGCCCCGCTGGATCGGGACAAGCCGAGAACTCCGGTGCTGACTGCCCCCCTCGATCTCAGCCAGCACGTCCTGCAGCAATCCTACTTCGGCTTCGCGGCCTCGACCGGGTACTCTGAGCTTCAGCTCAACTGCGTCCGCGCCTGGAACCTCTCGGTCGAGGCGCTGCCACCAACGGGTCGAAAAATGGCAGCGTCGAAACGGGCTCTTGCCATCGCTCTGCCGCTAATTGCGGCGGTAGCGGCCTTCTCCGGGGTGATGATGTGGTGGTATTTTGTGAAGAAGAGGAAGGTTGGAGACGGCGATGATTCGGCCAGCGCGCTGGCGGGGACGTTGAAGAGCTTGCCGGGGACACCGAGGGAGTTCGAGTTTAAAGTTTTGAGGAAGGCTACTAATGATTTTGATGAGGGGATGAAGCTCGGGCAGGGAGGGTTTGGGGTCGTGTACAAAGGGGTGATCCCCGGAGAGGGGACTGAGGTTGCCGTGAAGAAGTTCTCGAGGGATAATATGAAGGGGCAAGACGATTTCTTGGCTGAGCTTAGCATTATTAACAGGCTGAGGCACAAGCATCTCGTTCGCCTTCTTGGTCAGTGATCTCAACCTTTTCCTCTTCTTTGTTTGAGCAATTATTTGCGTACTATACGCTGTTAGAAATTTCTCGCATCCATTCAATGATTTGGTCCCCAGTTCAGTAAACGGTTGTGACTGAAATAAGATTTATTCCATTTGAGTCAATCTGTTCCGAGTAGATTAGTCTAATTCATCTCGATTCGTGGAGATCTGCAGCCCAACATGTGCTACAGAGAACTTCGTAGGAATTTGTCCCCTTTTTTCGGTCGATTTAACTAATAAGACGCACATATTTCCTCAGCAATTATGCTGTGGAAAAATCATTTCCTCAGAGCCATTTATCATTTAATAGGTAGCAATGCTTTTATGGATTATATATAAACAAGTTAGATTTGCACTTTCCTAAACATAGTAGTCTATTATTTAATGTGTAGTTATGATTTATTTCGAAAATTAATTGATCTTCGTGGAGATATGCTTGAATTAACATGAAAGCAGTTGAATGGTTTTTCTGCTTAAATAAGAATAATGGAGTCGTTATCAAGCGAAGTCTTACTAAGAGCAGGAATAGAGAAAATCGCTGAAAAAGAATTTACACTGCAAAGGTCTTTATCTTCTTTTGTGCGAATCTTGACTTTGATTGTGCTTAATTGTTACAATTGTGTATTTATTCACGTGCATCATGTGGTGAGCACGAGTTCAAATGTTAGATCTACCTCGATGGAAATTCCATTTGGCTTCTCGATTTGTTTATAAAATTTCATAGAAAAATGCAATCTATTCCTTTATACAAAAGGGAAATCAGAGAGCCACTGTTCATGCTACAGTAAATACTACAGCAGATTTACTGTAGCATTATTACTGTAGCAAACACATAATTAAAAATATTACTGTAGCAGGTGGGTATACTGTAGCATTTCGAAATGGTACTGTATCAGGCGGGATACTGTAGCATTCCCAGATAATTCAAATCAGGGCAAGTTAAAAAAGAGGGATTACTGTAGCAAAAAAAAAAAAAACAACAAAAAAAAAACGTGCTTTGCACGGACAGCAGACTAGTTATATCTATAAATGAAATGTTTATAATAAGATCGTGCATCTGCGTCTCTTGCCTTTTTGGTCGGTGGAGAACCGTACAGTTTCTTAGAAACATCAAATTAAAAGCATTGACAAGCATCATATTTATAATTCTTATACTTGTACCTGTAATACAATTGAATATTGCTTGTTGGCCTTATTAAAACCCTCAGTATGTTATTTCGTCGGAACTAATTCAATCATTTTAAATATACACTTACGTTGCAACTCATCGCCTGACATTATATCACTTCATTCTGCTTTTGGTCGATATGTTCTCATTTCACTTCAACTAGGCATTTATTAGCTGGCAGGATGTTATAATACAACCATATGACAAGAGACCAAGTGTACCTGTTGATTCTCTCTGTACTGATTTTAATATCGTGCAAATAGAAGATAGATTGATACCAATCACCATTTATGCAACGTTGCCCATTCAACGTTGCTATTTGGCTCGCGGGGGCCCCACCGCGAGCCAACTCGCATGAGGAGGGGGGCAGGCCAATGGGCCCCACAGCTTTGTGGGGGCCACTGGCCTGCCCCCCTCCTCCTCACGCGAGTTGGCTCGTGGCGGGCTCTCCGCGAGCCAAATAGCATTTTGCCCATTTATGAGCATCTAACGTCAACTAATGGGTTGTTTGGTTATTTCCTAAAAAACCAAAAAATAGAAATGCAAACTAAGAAAACTCAAAAAATACAATTTCACACATTTCCATCCCTAAAACTCACCCACAACATCTAATAAAATATTATTTTTATCCAACAACTCATCCACCACATCTAATAAAATATTATTTTCATCCAACAACTCATCCATCACATCCACCACATCTAATAAAATATTATTTTCATCCACAACATCACTCAACTCATCTCATCTCATATTTAAAAATTACTCACATCATCCAATAAGATTGTGACAACTCATCACATCTCATTAACATTTCATTTCTTTGTTTTCCTTCCAAAAAGCTAGTAAAACAATTTTCTTAAGTGTGGGTCACATCATCAAATAATATAATTACAACTCATTTCATCTTATATATTTTCTTATTTTTAAGAAATAACCAAGCAAAAGAAAACAACCTATTACAAGGAATAGGTTTCTTGTAATTTATTTCATTATTTTTTCCGCCAACCAAACAACATCAAAACAAGTTTTCTTAAAAAATCACTCAGATCATCCTATAATAAGGTGACAACTCATCTTCATTTCTTTGATTTCCTTCTTTTTTTAGTAAACCAAACACTCCCAAAACAATTCTTTGATTTAATAGTTTTCCATTTCTTTGATTTTCAATTTTTTTTGGCAAACAAACATGCCCTAAGGTTAAACTGCCTGTTCCTATGTTTCTGGGAAAGAAGAACTAGTATATAGATCATATAGGGGGAAAATGTGCATATATCCCACTATTAATTCTAAATTAGCACAATCAATATAAAATATTAGTGCAATCAATAACATTGTAGTCAAAAAATTGTATGGCTCCAAAACTGTATTAGTGCAATCATCAATTTTAAAATATATGCTGAAACATGTTCTTGTCCTCTCTGCATGATTTTCTAAAAACGGCCCTCTATATGACATAGGGTTAATTCTGGATGCACCCCTTGTAGTTCTAATTGTGAGTACAGGGGCCTCAGTGTATTTTTTTTTTCATTCTTAATAAAGCTAAAAAAGTTTTGAGGAGGCAGATAGATAATTCATAGTTCTATTAGTGAGCGTAGACGCCCGATCATTAATTTTTTTTCTTTTTACTCTCAGTCAAAAAGTTAATCGGGAGAGGGCCTATCCACACTTGGGCAAATATTACCGGGAATCTATATGCATAAATAGAACTATAGCATCCATTAGCAATTGGGCGATACCAAACGGGTCTATCCGCAATTAACCCAATGATATTTATTTGTCCCCTATAGTTCAACAAGACGCGAAAACACAATCGAATAAACAAATAGCTAACGTTTTACGTTCATAAATAACAGGCTGGTGTCACAAAAATGGGATGCTCTTGCTAGTCTACGAATTCATGCACAACGGCAGCCTCGACCAGCACCTCTTCTCCGCCCCCAATTGCCCAATCCTCACCTGGAACCACCGCTACAACATCCTCTCCGGCGTCGCCTCAGCCCTCCACTACCTCCACAACGAGTACGACAACCGCGTCATCCACCGCGACCTCAAGGCCTCCAACGTCCTCCTCGACTCCAACTTCAATGCCCGCCTCGGCGACTTCGGCCTCGCCCGCGCCCTTGATACCGACCGTACCTCCTACATCGACGTCGAGCATGGCGGAGTCGCCGGCACCATGGGCTACATCGCCCCTGAGTGCTTCCACACTGGCAAGGTCACCACCCAGTCCGACGTCTTCGCCTTCGGTGCTGTTGTCCTGGAAGTCGTGTGCGGTCGGCGGCCACGGTGCGATATCAACGGGTTTCAGTTCTTGGCGGATTGGGTTTGGAAACTGCACCGAGAGGATCGGATTTTGGATGCGGTTGATGAGATGCTTGGTGGGGACTTTGCAAAGGAGGATGCGGTCAGGCTGTTGCTGTTGGGGCTGGCGTGTACGCACCCGTTGCCAAAGGAGAGGCCGAAGACTGCAGGGATTGTGCAGATTTTGTCGAGGTCGGTGGCTCCGCCAGCAGTTCCGCCGTTCAAGCCCGCGTTTGTATGGCCCTCTGGGCTGGCGGACGAGACGGACTGTACTGATGATAGTATGACAAGTACGACGGTGACAACGCCGTTCTCGGCTGGGTGGACGCCGAGGCTCGGGGAGTCGTTCACAAATCGAAGTGCTTGAAACCGTGAGATAATATTGTAGTGTAAATAGAGGGAAAGAATTGAATTGATGATTTCCCCTCTCCCTCTTTTCTTATTATATGCAACTTTTTGTAGGTGGAGAGATGGACTTTGTTGTTTGTAGTATTTGTTTTATGATCAATTTTTTTGTACTTAATTTTATTGTTTTGTGGTTCATAGTGTTTGTAAATAAATTACACTGTTCAATATTGATAGTTCCATAAATTCTTCACATTATGCATGGCTGCACTAGGAAGCCCATTAGTTGAAAGCAAGTTCTCTCAAGTATCTATTGGCTATTATGTTATTAATGTTGCGCACAAGTAATAAAAGTTGGAATCAACTAAAGAGTACACTTTGAATCAACAAAAGAACAATCTTTGAATCCATGAAGAACTTTGAATCCACGAAGAAAATATTAAAAAAAATTATTAATAAAAGTGATATAATCATGAAACACTGCTGGATTTTCAACTTTTAGCGACGGACAAATCCGTCGCTATAAGTCGTTTTTCCGTCGCTAAAACTTTTAGCGACGGAAAAAATAAAGTTCCGTCGCTAAAATTTCGACGCTATAACAGGGGTGCCTAAAAACACTTTTAGCGACAGACATTCCATCGCTAAATTTTAGCGACGGTTTATTAGCAACAGAAAATCTGTCGTTCTATTTTTTTAAAAAAAGGGGAAAAAAATTTCCGTTGCTAATGTCACTTTTAGCGACGGAAAATCCGTCGCCAATGTGACTTTTAGCGACGAAAAATCCGTCGCTAAAAAACAAAAACTTTAGCGATGGATATTCTGCCGCTATTATCATGTCCCGTATATGTTTTCTGTCGCTAAAAGGGTCTATAGCGACGGCTAATCCGTGGCTAAATATTTCTAATATTTTTTTAAAAATTATTTTGAAAATTAAAAAACCTGTACAATAATATAATGAATTTAAAACCCTATTCAATCAACAATATAATATTCATTCCCACACATATATAACACATATATTTTAATAAAAATATCCCAACATAATTAAAATTATTTATACAACACACACCATGATAAATATTGTTTATACAGCACACACTCATTGTTTTCAAAGGTAAAAAAATCAGTCCTCCTGATCATCATCATCCTCGTCACCAGCTCCACCTTGTCTAGAAGTCCAAGCCTGTAAATATAAATCAAACGTTAACAACATGGCATGACATGCAAGTATAGCAATAAGAGAGAGTATCATGACATATTCTTATATATTATATGTTTCGAAGAGAGTATCATGGCATATTCTTATGTATTATAAGCATGCACATATTCTTATATACACGCATGCACGCGTATACGCACCAAATCTGCACCCCCTCCCTCCTCAACCACGACCAAAGCCACCACCCACCCACCCACCACACTCCACACCAACCACCCCCTCCCCCTACATCACCACCACCACCACCCAATCCCTACACCTCCCCCTCCCAGCACCATGACCAAACCTAACACCAACCAATCAAATAACGCCCACCACAACACAACACAACACCACAACATGGACTATCTTTCAATTCTCACCACATGGCCAAACTTAGGACAATTTGTGGCAATATGAATCATTGATCCTAATTGCTTTATTCACTAAAGAGCGGCATCCATCAATTATTACGATGTTGAATGATATCATTAATACAGTATTTAGTCCTTATCATTCCAAACAAATAAATTGTACCTTGTAGAACTAAACTTATACAAGATAGTAGTTAGTTAGCAAATAATGATGCGTCAGAACCTTGAAGGTTATCAAATTAATAGGTCATTACTTTCTTGTAATGTGTGATTAGTTGCATCTCTTAATACAATACACAAGTGTGACATTGACATCTCTTTAAAGATCAGTTCATGCAAGCATCTTAAGATCTCAAGACGCGGGAGGGGGGGGGGGACAGAATTCCTGATCAGAGGCAAAATGATTTGGGCATGAAGCACATGCATGCATAGATAGATGGCATTGCAATTTAAGCAGAAAGATGTGACTGAAATATAAAGTTCAGGGGGTTTTTTTAGCTCCAGGGCGTACTGTCAGCATCAACTTCCACATGCCAAAATCATAAATTCCCTCTGATGCAACCAGCAGCACGTTGCAGACAGATAGTAGGAAAACACCAATCTACAACGGTTCCTTGCATTACAAGAAAAGAGAAAATTGCTCTGATCAGATATCATGAAGCCAAGAACCTTCTGTAACATAAGGGTGTAAAGAAACTCGCTTCTATTCAAATGATCACCTGAATTCCCAACAATTCATGAGCGAGATCTGCTGATAGGGACTCTCCATTTAGTACAGAAATTGTAGATAAACCATCAGGTCTCATCATATCAACTAAAACAGAAGGGCTGAACATTGGCTGTGCACACAATGATATTAGCTCTTACAACTAGAAGCAATAAAATACAAAACAATGCTACTACATTGACAATTTAGACAAAAAGATAATGAAAAGTGTCTTCCGGACAGAAAAATGTTTCTCAGTAAATTGTAATGTCTGGTTATTACGAAAGAAGGAAAATGTGCACCACATAGGCTATAGTCTACAACATAGGTTGAGTTTTGAGCATATTCTATTTTCTAGACTTATCATGTCTGTGAATGATAAGGAGTTTCCACTTAAGAATGAAAAAAACGATAAATCTCGCTCAGGACTAAGAACATGGCATAAGTATAAATTGCAATAGAAGGTATCTATACCTATAATAAACCTCCAGATTCACATATTTAATTTAGGTGCCTCCTGCAATCAACACTTTTTTCAAACAATTCCATATACAGTCAATCTTTTTAACAGCATTCGTATATCCATTTTCAAGTTCTTAAAAGTTCAGAAACTTCACACTAGCTACAAAAATTTTCTATATAGAAATTGATCTCAAACAATGGCAGCTATTCATAATAAATGAATTTCTAACCAAGCTTACCTCAAATAAAGCAAGGATCATGTCGTACGTGGACCAATAAACATATTACATGAACTTACCAATAATACTATTTTGTGTTTTGAAAAAGAAAAAGACAATTGGTATATATATTTTGCAAATCACTAAATACTTATGCCTCTCTGCAACCATCGTTTGCCATATATAAAAAATGTATAGAAGATTAATCAGAGTGCAATATGGAGAAAGTTTATGCAACATTTTCTCCGCAACTTAAATTCGAAAAAGGAGTAGTTACAGTTGAATTAAGACGAGAAATTTAAAGCAACTAAATGACAAAAGATGACTTACGGGTGGATATGTTGGCATGTAATAAACAGGTTGTGGCTGTCCAAGAATCACCTGCTGACCGTACTGTGAATGACAATGAAATGACATCGATATAATTATAAAAGTGCAAACCACTTGAGAAGATATACAATCTCAAAGAATAAGAAATTAAAATGCTTAAGCTTAAAATATGGAAACTGATCCTGAAGATAATGGATAGTAGCGTACCAGTGGACCACTAGGATGGATATATGCCTGGGAAGACTGTAATTGTGCAGACTGTGCGTTAAAAACATGCTGATGCCCACCAAATGAAGGTCCAACCTACAGACATTATTTCATGTTAAAATGTAGGAAGTAACAAAATGGAAGGAAATAATCTGAAAAGAAGTTTTTGGCTAGAAATAAAGGAGTAGACAGTTGGCACACATGAAGATATTGGAGTAACTGCTAAATGAAGAAATAAAGAGCTTCAAACAGTTAGTAATAATTTTACTTTAACAATAAGCTGAAAGATGAATATGAAATTCAAATAAAGCATGCAACTCGCTGAGTACTGAGGACATAGGATCACAGCTAGTTAATCATAACTTTTCTGAAAATTAGATCTCCATTAAATGCATAAAAGCCATGTGAAAGTACTCGCAAGCTGATATGTACCACTAGGATTTAGGCTAGTAAGGAAAAATGGCAGAACATATTGATTTTTAAGCTAAGTTGTGAACTGCAATTAGAAGCGAAATATCACATGAAAGATGCTATTTATTTAATTTTCAGTAAATATAGTCGAAGTCAAATTGTAATATAAACCTAAGGCCAAGAAGTGTGCTGCTCGAAAAATCCCAATCATGTTCGCACATCACTTTCAGTCTCTAGTTTTTTTGCCCAAATGTATCCATATTGCCAAATCTACTGGAATCAACACTGCTCTCAAGGAAGTATGCATTCTTTAGAGGTCCCCCAGATTCCTATAAATACATCAATCCCAGCTACAACTTTCTAATCAAAACAGATAAGTTCATCCAACTTCACAGTAGCACCTCAATGTCAAATAATAAATAGCCAACGAATGCTCCTGATTATCATCTAATTTTCCCAGCTTGACCCATTACTAAAAACTTTAGATAGCAGTGCAGATAATGACAAGCATCCATTCGGTTGACATTTCAGAACTCCTTTGTGGATCCAGTACCTATAAGGTCCATAACAAGATTATAGTAATCATCAGTCTACTTGAATCAGGCAGCATAAGTAATTTTTGCTACCTATTTAAAATGCAATGATATTTAATTATGATGATATGCAAGCAAGTGCACTGGACTTGACCCAATATTCTACTCTATCTCCACCATCTCATTCAGGCATATGAATACTTCCTTAATTTTATCTTACATTAGCCATGTAACTTTTTGGTGATCCAACAGGTGTATGGAAGTTGATCCCTAGACTCCATTGAATAAATACACAGCAGGATGGCAATGATTGTCTGATTACTGTGTATTCTTGAGATGAATATAAGTAGACCTGGTAACTCTGTACAAGCAAAGAAATCCAAACTCTAAAGAAAAACTTATGTTGGAACCTTGATGAAGGGAGAAACATGCTATATTTCATATCTGCTGCTTTGTTATACTCTTCCGCAAGTCCAAATCAGGTGTATTTGATTGCTCTACTTCAGCAGAGAAATACCAAAATGGTCAAATTTGTCTTCATATTACTTATTAAGGGCCAGTAGAATAAAAGCTATGAAACATCTGCCCACATTTTATTGAACCTAAAGAGTTGAAATAGAAGCTCGCGCTCGGTAAGTTTTTAACTGAATTTAATCAAGGTTAGGCTTCAATCATATCATGCACGACAAGCTTGGAGGGAGACGGGCTCAGCTAGGGTTAGGGTTCGTACCTCCTCCTCGCGTAAGCGGAGGGCGGCGGCGGAGAGGGAGCAGGGGCGACCAGAGGATCGAGGGTTGAAGATGGCGGGAAAGCGGCGGAGGAAGGAGGCGAGGTCGCGGAGGCGAGCTACTGTTAGGGCTTGGGGGGAGACGGAGGAGGCGGGGGAAGACCTGAAGATGATGATGGGTTCGCCGACGAGGAAGAGGAGGAGGAGGACGATGATGGCGGAGATCCCGCCATTCCTGTTGCTGCTGCTTCTCTCGCGGTACTCGGTCGAAGGAGATGACAACGAAGAGGGTGCGGGGTGGAGGGGATTAGGGATTTGAGAGGGTGATAAAATTTTTGGGATGAATTTTTTGGCGGTGGGACGAAATTTTCGGGGATGAATTTTTGGCGGTGGGATGAATTTTTTGGGGGAAACGGAGAGAAAAACGCCCGCGCCCAAAAAAATTTCCCACTTTTGGGTTTTAGCGACGGAAATTTCCGTCGCTAAAATCCCTTTTAGCGACGAAAATTTTTCGACAGAAAATTTCTGTCGGAAATTTAATGGCGACGGAAATTTTCCGTCGTTAATATTGAAATTTCCGTCGGCATAACTTTTTTGCCGACGGAAAATTAGCGACGGTAAATTCCGTCGCTATAACATGACTTATAGCGACAGAATTTTCCGTCGCTAAAGTTCCGTTGGCAATAGTTCATTTTCTAGCAGTGAAAGTTACATTCCTTCTTCCTCGATAGAAAAACAAAGCCAATTCTTAGGGCCTGTTCGTTTGTCTAAAAAAAAGTGGGAAATCAAAAAAATGGAAAACTATTTCTAAGAAGAATTGTTTTGGGAGTGTTTGGTTTGCTAAAAAAAAGGAAATCAAAGAAATGGAGATGAAATGAGATGAGTTGTCACATTATTATTGGATGATGTGAGTGATTTTTTAAGAAAACTAGTTTTGATGTTGTTCGGTTGGCCAAAACAATAAGGAAATGAATTATAAGAAACCTATTTCCTGTAGTTTTCTTGTTTTCTTTTGTTCGGTTCATTCTTAAAAATAAGAAATGAAATGAGATGAGATGAGTTGTCATTGTATTATTGGGTGATGTGAAGAAAGATTAAGAAAAGTATTTTCATAACTTTTTGGGATGAAATGGAAGAAATGAAATGTTAATGAGATGAGGTGAATTGTTATATTATTTTATTCGATGATGTGAGTGATTTGAAATGATGAAAAGAGATGAGTTGAGTGATGTTTGGATGAAAATAATATTTTATTAGATGTGATGGATGAGTTGTTAGATGAAAATAATATTTTATTAGATGTGGTGGATGAGTAGTTAGATGAAAATAATATTTTATTAGATGATGTGGATGAGTTGTTGGATGAAAATAATATTTTATTAGATGTTGTGGGTGAGTTTTAGGAATGGAAATGGAAGAAATGGATTATTTTAAGATTTCCACCTTTTCCATTTCTATTTCTTGGTTTTTAGGAAATAAACGAACAGGCCCTTAATAGAAATAGGATTAAAAATAAATTCAAAACTTAAAGAATTCCTATAGTATAGGAAAACAAATCAGTCCATTGAATCAAAATTAAATTTGTTTTTAATCTAAATTGACTCCAGCCGTATTACTAAATAAATAAATAAAAGCTAATTCGGATTTCCATCACAACTAGTGACACTAATGTGATTTTAGAAATTTGTCAAATTGGATGACTTCGTGTCATTGAGATAAGTGATATTTTCAGAATCGTCCTTCGGGATTAGAAGATATGGTCATTTCTTTGCGGGCAAATCAATTCATCGATATCCACATTTGGCTCGTGAAGGTCTAACTTCTCCATAAATTTGCTCGTTATGCGTCCTACATCAATCTTTTTTGTTTAAAAAATCTTGAGCTCGAGCTTATATTTGCTTGAATAGTAGCTTTCTCGATAAATATTTTTCTTCTCCTACGTTGATCAACATCCACCTTGTATTTGGCAACGATCTTTACCCATTGTTCTTTTGTCTCCTTGCCTAGAACTTTTTCTAAATCAAACTTGTGTATGAAATTTTTCCACATCATGTTGTTTATGTGACTGACGGCATATGGATCTATAGATGACTTGAAAAACTCCTCTAAATATTTTCCTTATTGCTTTTCATATGCTTGTGCATGAAGCTCTATATCAATCTTGTCGAAATCATTGACCCTCTTTGTTTCAAAAGAAGAATTGTTCTCACACTCCATCTCCTTTGTTCTAGGCATACCACTAAGTAAGTTACAGATATGATTAATCGCCTCCTCTACTTTACCCTTCCCCTCTATCAGGATAACATTAGCAAGTTATAGATATGATTAATCGACTTGCACCTCATCAACCTTGCGAATCTAGCAAATCTTATAGGGAGTAGGGTGTGTGACGCCCCTGGGTTCACACACGGCTGCAGTCCGAGGTGAAACCATGGATGTCAAACCTGTCATACACTACACCGTGCAGTAACACGTTTCACCATCACAATCTCTATCTCTCTAGTGGAGTCAACAACAGGTGTAGGTACAAAGCAAGTGAAAAGTGAATCAATAATACTGGATGAAATGATAGAACACAATACATCTCATCAACGAAATAAACTGTAGTACATAGTCAAAGTCTAAAATGAAATGAACTAGAGTTCTTACAAGTTTCAAAATACAGTAAGTCTGAGTAAAGGAAATTAAGGCAACACAGCCTTTACAACTCTAGAATAAACTCTTAAATGTCTGACAACAACTACAGTGGAGCACAAAGAAAAGTAATACAT
>BQKN01056181.1:0-10996 GCA_022839385.1 Asparagus kiusianus
TGGGCCCCGTGCACTGTAGCTGTGAGAGGGGTGTGCCCCAAGGTGTGGTGGAAGGGTGTGCCTGTAGTGTTATTTTTATACAAAATAGTTGAAGGCGCTCGAAGAGAACTTAAATCCAATTGTCATTTTCTTCTATTCCCTTGTGATTGAGCATCGTCTTGTTATTATTCACACCTTGTTACTTGGGTACTCTAACTGATGTTGTACATGCACCGACACATAACTAATGCCTGCTCCTGTGCTTCCTTGGGCGCTCCTTGAATGCATCCTCACATTTTATTTAGGTGTACTCAATTATGCGTGTGATTTAATGTAAAATACTTAGCATACACTTCTTTAATATATGTTTGACACTTTTTTTTGATGAAAAATAGGGTAGTTAGCCCTATCTTGTATGATATATATAACTGAAAGTAACCCAAATTACATGAGGAGTTATCTAATTTTGATTTGGACAGGAGCTCCAAACTGGAGGAAAAAGTCAAATCAGAATTGGATAACGAGGATGTCTATATACAATCTGAACCAAAAAAAAAAAAACAACAAAAACATGGGATGGTAGCTACAAAAGATCAAAAGAGGCCAAAGAGGCAAAAAGCTGGGTTCTCTTCTTATCCGTTGCTGTCTTCGCTGGACTCAAGGATGTCAGAAAGGGCAGAGGAACGAATGAGGTTCTTCAACTTAATCATCTTCTTGGAAGAGGGAGCACCTGACCAGAAAAGAATGAAGTTAACAGCTTTGTTGAGGATTAGCTTGGGATTGGAGGTTAAATTAGAGAAGATGCAATCATTACGAGCTTTCCAAATGACCCAGCAAACAGTGGGAAAACAGATACTCCAGAGATGACGAACAGGGGCCTGAATGGATGAGTCTGAGCAGATGGACAATCCCTGACTGATACTGGAGGTGAGGTGTTGTAAACCAATCTTGGGGAGGATGAGATTCCATGTTTGGGAGGCCAGAATACACGATAGGAAGAGATGGTCATGTGATCCAGGTTTACTGCAGAAAGAGCACTTGGGATCAGATAGCCAACCTTGCAATGTCAACCTATCTTTGGTCTTCAGTTTCTTAAGGCTCAGGAGCCAGAAGAAGATTTGAACTTTGCTTGGCAGCATTCTGTTCCAGACTATGTTGTTATATTAGTAACGCAGACCCCCATCTACGAGCATAGAGTATGAGGACCTAACAGAGAAAATATGATTGTCTGATAATGCCCATAAAGGTTTGTCTGGAGGAGTGGGGAATAAGTTGCTGCCGACTAGCAGGTGCATGAGAGCTTGCACTTGCTCTCTGACAAAGCCGAGAGCAGGTCTTCTGATAATGGGCTTCCATGACCACCTGCCTTCCTGAAATCTGCCTTGAGATACTATTAAGACGTGCTTGGAGAATGCCAGCTGATAAGCTTTAGGGAATAAACCAGCGAGAGAGTTGATACGTAACCACCTGTCTTCCCAAAAGTGGATTCTAGACCCGTCACCTAGATACCATTTGCAAAAGTCTGAGAAGAATTGGTGGTAGGATAGAACATCTTTCCAGAATCTAGAACACATAGTGGGGGAAGCAGGAGAGTGAAGTTTGGATGGGTAAATGGATTGGAGGACTCTGCCTACATGATTGTTGCAGTCTAAGAATTTCCAAAGCCATATGGAGAGGAGGGAAATGTTGAAGAGCTTGATGTTGAGGATACCTAGACCTCCACATTGCTTAGGAGAGCAGACTATCTCCCATTTGACAGGGTGGATGCTGATGGATCTAAGAGGAGTCCCACCCTATAGGAATCTGCACCTGATTTGGTCTATTTTCTTGATGAGCTAAGAAGGGAGCTTGTAGAAGGACATATAGTATAGGGGGATGGAGGAGAGCACTGACTTGAGAAGAACTAAACGCCCACCTATGGAGAGCTGATTACTTTTCCATTGTGAGAGTTTGCGTTGAAGGGAATCTAGCAAATGTTGCCAATCAGATCTAGATAGGAAGCCTCTTTTGAGAGGGAGACCTAGGTATTTGAATGGTAGGGAGGCGAAAGAGCAGTTGAGGATGCTGGCCAGCTGGGCCCCATTAGCAGGAGATTTGCCACTGTAGTACAAGTTAGATTTGGAGAAGTTGATGGCCAAAGCAGATACATTTTCGAAGAGGTACAGAATTGACTTCAGAATGGAAATGTTTGAGTTGTTGGCTTTACAAAATATAATAGTGTCGTCAGCAAATTGCAAGGATTTGATGTCATTAAGCAAGCCCTTAAGGTGAAGCTCTGAGAGGTCTCCATGATCACAGCTGTTGTGCAACATCCTACACAAAACATCAGCTACCAGAAGAAAAAGCATGGGGGAGAGGGGGTCTCCTTGCTTGAGACCTCTGTAACAAATAAAAGGTTGAATTGGGGATCCATTGACCAAGACAGATGATTTAGAAGATTGCAGAGAGGATTTGATCCAAGAACACCATTTTGGGCCGAAGCCCCTCGCCAGGAGGAGGGAAGAGAGGAAGTCCCAATTTACACAGTCAAAGGCTTTGCTGAAATCAAGTTTAATAATGCAAGCTTCTATCTTTTTTGAATAGCAATAGTTGATCATCTCATGGCCTAGAGCAATTGAATCTAGGGTGGATTTGTTCCTCTGGAAAGTTGATTGGGTGGGGTGAATTAAGGATGGCAGCAAAGGGCTCAATCTATTAGCTAAAACTTTGGTGAAAATTTTGAACAAGCCATTGAGGAGACTGATAGGTCTGAAGTTAGATGTTAGATTTGGAGAGTGGTTTTTAGGAATCAAGGTGATGAAAGAGGAGTTGATGATGTGGAGCTGGGATGCATCTATGAAAAGATGAGAGAAAAAAGCATAGATGTCTGATTTGATGACATCCCAAAAGGATTAGTAAAAAAGGATAGAAAAGCCATCTGGACCCGAGGCTTTATCTAGGTGAAGAGCAAAAACTGCTGCCCTGATCTCGTGTTCAGTGAAAGGGTTGTCCAGAGAAAGGAGATTGGAGTGAGGTTGGGGGTACAGGTGATTCCAGTCAAGATGGAAGGTAGGAAGTGCTGGTTTTTTGAAGTGATTTGAAAAGTGTTTGAAGAAGGCCATTTGTTTGTCTTGCTCTGTAAAGATGACTGATTTGATAAAGGTGAGATGGGGGATGAAATTCTTTCTTCTGTGGTGGGATGTTGTTTTATGGAAGAAGGCAGTGTTGGAATCTCCTTCTTGAAGCCAGTGGAGTCTGGATCTCTGTTTCTAGTATATTTCTTCTTGTTTGGCCAGGGCAGAGGGAGAGTCTTTGAGAGAGATTCTAGTAGCTATTTCTGATAGGAGCAGGGGTCTGGATTCTTTAAGAATGTTGATTTGATGAATGACCTTCAGGGTTGCTTCTTTATTAAAGGAGATAGATTCGAAGATGTTTTTTTCCACCTTTTGATTCTTCGCTTAAGGATTTTGAGTTTAGAATGGAGGGATTGAATAGGGTTGCCAGAGCAAGAGAAGTTGTTCTAGCAAGAGATGACAAAGGGGGAAAAGAAAGGGTGAGCGAACCAGGATTTTTCTAGCCTGAAAGGTGGCCTAGGGGGAGTGCATGAGGTATCGAGAATAAGGAATTCATGATCTGAGCATGATGAAGGATAGCAGTATTGGACGATGGCAGGAAATTTGGATTCAAAGTCTACTGAGATAAGGAATCTGTCTAATCTAGCCATAGAAGGCGGAGATCTCATGTTGGACCAGGTGAAGAGGTTGCCAAGGAGGGGGATGTCCATGAGATGAAGAGAGTTAATGAGCTGGTTGAAGTTGGTGATGTCAGACCGAGAGGCTATTCTACCACTCCTCTCGCTAGCCGATAAGGTGATATTGAAGTCTCCGAACAAGGACTAAGGGAGAGGAAACATATGTTTAATTCTATAAAGCTCCCACTAGCAGACTGCTCTATCATCCTTATCGAAGGGGGCATAGATGGAGGTGGCTAGGAACTTCCAATTATGGGTTCTACAAAAGAGAACTGCTGAGACAGAAAATTCCTATATAAGAATCTAAAAGATCAAACATGGAATCATTCCACCCCAAAAGGACTCCCCCTCTAGAGTTAGATGCATCCAATTGAATCAAGGAGGAAATTCTAGAACTACCAATACTCCTGAGGATAGATTCCCTGGAGGTACTAAGTTTCGATTCTTGAATGCCTATGAGGTCAACAGAAGATAAAGAAATAGTATCTCTAACCAGTCTTCTTTTAATGGGGTCATTGATGCCCCTAACATTCCATGAACCTAACTTCATGAGGAACTAAAAGCTACTCTCCTATCTAGAGGGGAGGAAGGTCAAGATGCTAGACCTGCTCTCACTTCCTCAAGCTCTCTCAAGATCTGAATTCCCTCTGCTGAGATAGGATCTTTGGCACCGTAATTGGATAGAACCGAAGCCAGCACAGGTTCCTTGATGAAATAAAGAGGGAGGGAGACGGAGCAAGAAGAAGAGGACTTATTGGGCCTCGTAGATGAGGACAGGGACCTAGTGGCGGAGAGAAGACGAATGAATGCTTTGTGAGCCATAGCTCTACGTACCTTGGACTTGCCGACTATCCTCTTCTTCCTACCCACTGCCATGTGCGCGAAGCCCGGGGGGATAGACGTCGATTTGCTACCGACAGGAATGTTAGGAGAGCCTGATGAAGCGACAGCTACGGATGGCGATGGGATGGCGCTCTGGAGAGGAGCAGGGATGGAAGAACTACCAATACCTTAGGCCTGAAGGAACATAAGCTACTGAGCATGAGCAACTGCCAAAGGAGCGCCCCTCCCAGGTCACTTCAATCAGATCTGGGTCTGGGTCTGTGCCGAAAGATGGTAGGTGAGATGGCCCTAAGTTAATGTGATTAGACACATCAGAGGGCCCTCCAAAGCTGCCGCCAAATTCAAACTGCTAGGGGAAGAGACGACTATGCCCTTGCCTTTGCAAGTTGGCACCTGAGGAGAGCTCGATGGAGGACGACGGCGATCAGGAGGAGGCTGGACAACCACTACATCAGGGGAACCTCTATCTACCCATCCAGACTCTGTGGATGGGTTACCTTCCCATTTAGTTTGGTGCTCTTGAACTTCTGGCTTCTCGAAGGCGCGTTCTGAAATCTAACGGCCAATGATCTGAGTGACTATGTAGCCCTCCATAAGGTTACCGTCCTCTGGGGAGACATACCTGAAAGAGATCCTCTTGGGAATGTCGGAGAGATTTCTAATCTTGATGAGGACTTTGCAGTCACGGAAGATGCCCCTGAAAGAAACATCATCTGAGCACATGACGCACTCCCCCACACCTTGGAACAGAGATAACAAGGCCAGAGGTGGTAGGGGAGTCTGAAGATGTGGACCCATGTGAGAAATGGTTTGGGAAGAGTAGAAAGGCTGAGGTCTTCGCGCCATCTAAGGAACCTGCCCTGAAAGGAACCCATGTCAATAAGTTTGAGACCCACTGCTTGGTCAAGGAGGTCTGAAGACTGAAGACGGAGATACAGTTTTAGTAGACCGTTTCAGTGCCTTGTTAAAAAGTGAGCAACTTTCCAATATGTAATCTAGATAAAAAAAGATTTAATTCCCATACATATGAATGAAAAATAAGATCAATATTATGTAAATTATTGATTTTAACATATGTATATACTCGTGTCCCTGCACTTTACATATTACAAATTTATCATGTCTCCCACCTGTGCCCACATTCGTAGCAGCACCCGCATCCGTTTCCATGCAACATAGTTAATCAGAAACTTTAATAACTACCATCATTTGCATGCAATTTATTATCTCCTACTGTCTGAACGTGGAAATTTAGTTATGCTAGGATGCATGTATTTAAACTCTAATATATCACATACGCTGACAGTGTCTCATCACATCTACAATATTAATATCGATTTGGCTAAATAAAATTCCTTGACGATCCCACATAGTATGCAATTTCCTGAGGGCGAGGGCATCAGGTCTTAATGCAGAAATAGACAAAGAATAGTTAAAATAACCCTTATTATAACAATGAAACAACTGATAAATGGAAAATATATAAAAGATCTCCTTGTTTAGAGAGGCATTAATCTCATCTAAAATTATCATCTTTCAAGTTGGCAAGTATATGTGCTCAGCATTAGAAATAAGGATATTCTAGTCTTCTAGGTTGCACACTTTACTGTAATAGTAATAAACCTGACATACGTACGGACAAATTATGTAGATATCATTAAACTCCATGGCCTTATTTGTTGATGATCTGATCTAGAGAATTTATCCGGATCAAAAGTTCACGCATCTTCTTCTCTCTTTTACATGTTCCCTCACGAATTATTAATTCCATATAAATTATTATTATTATTATTATTTAAAGATTCCTAGCGTCTCCTCTCTGGGTTGAGAGGACAGAGGAGTTACAGATGATGAGAAGCTTAAGAGTTAGAGAGCTTAATTTTAGATTAACGGAATATTAAAGAGATTAGTGGTGACGTTATGATGGTGATTAAATGCGTAATTGTTGCGTATCTATCTACCCTTTAAAAGAGCCACTTCCTAAAAAACTTTCACCTACCCAAATTAACCCTAACCTATTTTAAATATACCCAATTCTTCCCTTGTAAGCCTAATCAGCCTTAATCTACATTCTGTAACGCTTTCCTCTCCGCAGAAAACGAACAGTTCATCGATTACCTAAGCGACTTCCTCTCCGCTGAAGCCGAAGAGTTCATCGGTTACTCTTCTCGCCGCCCCACGAACTTCCACTCACTCAACAGCCATGGCTGCATTATCTCCTCCTCAAATCTCCTTCCTTCTCTCCTCATTTCCTAACACTAATTCGATCCGTACTCACAAAATACCACCTTTTCCCCCAAAATCGAAGAAATACGCCGCCATTTCTTCTCGAATTGTTCGCTGCTCGGCGGTGAACAAGCCCTCGCCGTCCGCTAAGGTCAGGCAAGTTCTTATTTCTCTACTTTTGAATTGAATTTACATGGTTTTTTTTTTTGAATTGGGAAATTAACTAATTTAATAGGGGATTCGGGAGAGCAGTACGCTAGCTTGATTGAGAACTTGGGTAGGTGTAATTTTGAAGGATGTTATTTCTGGTTAGATTAATTAGGAATATGCTCTTACTAGAATTAAATAATTTGTATATGTGATCCCAAGTTTTAATGAACAGCGGGTTCATTCTTCTTCTTCTTAACTCCTCTATACTAAACCCTAGATCTAAGCTTTAGTTATGCTCAATTCACACTATCCCCTTTTAGTTTTTCAGTCCTCTCATTTTATTCTAATAATTTTGCCCTATTTCTCGATTTTCTGCAGATTCAATCGACACGCGTTTAAAAATACAAACAGCAGCTATATTGCGACTATAAAGTAAGTTTAGTTTAGTTGAGTTCTTTTATTTTTCAGTTTGTGATTTCGCCTGTGATCACTTTTATTTTTTTAATATGATTCTGATTTGGTACAGAATCACAAAGGAGAACGAACCCTTGGATGATTGGAAATTATGCAACCATATATTCTATTTATTTACTTTATACGTGCAAATAAGTTTAAATGTGCATCTGAAGCATTTTTAATATTGAAACATTTACTCTGTTATGTGTTGAATTTGTTTGTCTTAGATGCCGGAGGAATGGAGGATTGAATTTTTTTGAAAGAATGCATATTTATCAACACCGAAAAGAACATTGCTTGGAATTTTGTGAGATAATGATAAGTATAAATATGACTTTTATTTGGTCAAACTTCGTAGCTCTTAATCCACCAAAAAATTAGCAAGGATACCGTATCTTAATTTTTTGTATTATAGAGATATGGATGGGTACGATCACCCTGATTGCTAATTAGCCTTAGCATCTAGAATTGGAGGGTGGATGCAGCATTTGGAATTTGGGATTGTTGTGTTGCTCCTCTATTATGTGGATCGTGTTGTAGGTTTTTAGCTAATAAGGGTAGGGGCTTTTGCCATTGTGGAGGAGCTTGAAGGTTAATGAAGCTTGGTATCTTCTTTGCTATGAGAGGGGGTTCTCTGTTGAGGAATCTTGGTAGCTTTACTAATTGGTTAAAGGAAAATACCAAACTTGCATTGCTCCTACTAATCACTTGGCTTTTGCTTTTTTTTTTCTTTTTTAGTTCTGTGTCTGTCATTATCAAATACTTCTCCTTCGTGGACACCTCTTGGAACAGGCACCTTTTGGCTTCTTGTCTCCTTTTCTCCTTCCTCCAACTCATCCATTTGCTGAAAGTGGCATCCACTAAGAGATCTATACTATTGAAAGCCTTGGATAGTTTTCTCTCTTATCATCTCACTTTTGCTAAAACTGATTGACATATAAAGAAGAAGTAGCATTGCTGATTTCTTAACTTTGTAATGACAAGTTATGGCTGTGTTGTTGCTTACATACGATGTTTAATTTAACAAGGTTTGTAGATTGCTGAGGATATCTGGTGTGTAACCAGAGAAGTAGAGGAAAGGAAAAAAGAGAGGTGTTTTGGACCCATTTGGTCTCTAAATATGTCCAATGATTCTCTGTTTCATGTACTCGTATAGTGCTTGATTGATATTTGCTTGATACATTTCGTACATATGAACTAAAGCAACATTGTGCTGAAACATCAAAGTGTTAGACGTCATATTGACCATTTGCCAAACATGCTCCAAACCCATATATACTCAAACATAAGCATATATCCTTTAATGAATGCATACGGTTTTTTTAGGGCAATCCACTAAAATATGGTGATAATAATATGAAGCATCAGAATACCCGTAGAAAAAATAAAATAAAATAAAAAGTTGTACTCTACATTCAACACGCACATTTCTATTTCAATTAAAAACCATGAAAGATTCACCTACGGACCAATATAAATGTCATTTGCCCTGTTTGGTAATTTGAAGGTGATCTTAGTTTAAAAGGCAAGACATGAAAGCATTGCATCTTCAATGATTCTATATACAAAAGAAAAGAATTTGATAATATCATGACTCAATGATGCTGATCCTTTTAGAATTGTCAACACTGTGATACTCATTACTACAGCAGCAAATATCTTACTAAATATATGCTAAAATGTGATCTAATTCATGTTAATTCATCAATATACATTAAGGAGAGGGTTAATTGCGGATAGACCCCAACACTAAATAATGAAGTCTTCACCCCTAGCTTTTTCTGCAGGCCTCTTTGCTGGTTGTACTCCATTTTTTTATTCCCTTTGTCACACCAAACCCTAGGTGTACACTGAAAGGGGATTTTCTTTTAGGCCTCTCTCCCTTCATTTTTAACTTCATCTTGTTTGGATCATTTTGAGATCAAAATCGAAGTCGTAATTGCGAACGCATGTCAAATGATATCTGTTTCAGTGCTTTATGTGTTGATGTGTATTTGAATGTTAGGCTTAAGTTGACAGAGATATTCTTGCATTACATCCAAAAAAAAAAGAAGAAGAAGAAGAACATGTTGTATGCATAGAACTATTCATGATGGATGGATTTACACTTTATACATAGTTAAATTGTACATGGTTCAAAATGAAGTGAGTTAACAACTAGCTCAACGTAAGCAACTCCGAGCAAGTTCATTGATGTAATGAAAGTGAACCATGGGTACTAAACTATTTTGTTTCTAATTGTGCAACATAGTTTATAGGATCATATACATATGAGTGCTTACCAAATAAGCTAGAAATTGATTTCTTACTAATATTTCATAAGGTAATGTGAATAACTTAATTTGCTTGTATCTCTGTTCATAATAATATCATGCATCTCTGTCTCAGTGTCTCTTGCCTGTTCGATCGGTGGAGAAATATACGATTTATTAGAAACATCAAACTAAAAGCATAGACAAGCCTCATATTTATAATCCTTGTACCTGTTCTACAATTGAATATTTTTTTTTTTGGCCTTACTAAAACCCTTATTCTGTAAATATTTTGGTTGATATATTTGCTTTATTTCTTGATAGAATCTTTTTAGACTCAATACTCCCTAATCTTCATAATTTTCTTTACTTGTTTTAATGCACACATTATACCGTTCCTAATAATTTAACTTTTTTTCATATTAATGCAGATATTCTAATTGGTTGGATTTGCCTTGTTCTTTTTTGAAAACATTTCTAAATTTGTCGGTGATACAGGTGAGTTAAGCAACTTTCTTCTCTTTTTCTCTTTATTTTATTCATAGTTATGGTAACTCTATTTCCTTGTATTTATCTTCTTCTTCACTTAAATATTTATTATTATTATTATTATTATTATATGACTTCAAAAAACAGAATTAACCTTAGCATATGAGATATTTGTGATCACTGATGCATGTATAGTGTACCAATTTTTTTCAAAAAAACCTTAAATACTATTGAACATCAATTAAAATATACTTATTCTCTCAAATTATATTCATTGCTATACTTATGTTAAACAAAATCAATAATTTAATGCATTAAATTTTCTTTTCCTTGTAGAAATTTACATTCTACATCTTGGATTGCATAATCACTATACATTTACATAAGAGTACCTTCTTCCAAATGACTTCAAACAAAGGTTTGATTTCAACATAAATAAATATATATTATTATTGTTTTATGTGTATTTATGTTTATTAATAGTATATTTCATTATTTTTTAACAGAAGAGCAAATTCTAATACATGAGAGTAGAAACACCAAATATAATCAGTTGAATGTTAATCAGAAGAGAACTTACATTCAGAAGGTCATTGATAATAATAGAAAGAGGAAAACGAATGATATTTGATAATAATAGAAAGAGGAATTACATTTATAACTAACTAAATTTTTACAAATCTACAGGCACAATATGATAGCTTTACTGGAAAAATAAGTAATATCTTAAATAGACATGAGGCTTGGTACTACTCATGCAAAGGCTGTAATAAAAAAGTAGACAAAACTATTTATGACAAATGTCAAAATTGTCAAAAAAAAACAATGAAGACAGCATACCGAGGTAAAGTACTATCAATTACTCATAAAA
>BQKN01056182.1:0-25854 GCA_022839385.1 Asparagus kiusianus
TAGAATTCATTAAGGCAAAATTGCCTTTTCTTTAAAAATATCCAACATGGCAATCAATGCATCGATCCTTCTAGAGAAAATATCAAGTGATCCTTGTACGTAAAACATTACACAGTAAAATTTCTCAGATTTATATATGCTCTGATTAAGTGCATGATGAATGAGGAAAATTTAGGCCTCGTTGATAACTACTCATTAATTAAACTAGCTTAAAATATGGTTTAAATTAGTTAATTCGCGTCATATTAGATCATTAGATAAAGTTGCTTAGGTGGTTTATCGGACAAATAGATGGATCACGGAATCATTCTCCGCTTAACTAAAAGCTAGATAAAAGAAGGTGAAATTTTAGGGGGGGGAGAGAGAGAGAGAAAGAGGAGGGCATGCACGTGGAGTGAAGAGAAATAGAACGAGTTTTGGCGTGTTCAGGGGAGAGAGGGGACAAGGGGCCGGCAAAAGAGGAGATGGAACAGAGAGGGGGGGTGCGGGGCCCACCGACTCATGGGGACTCCCAGCTCTCTTTTTTTTTCCTCTCTTTCTCTCCACCTCATCCATCTTTTTCATTTTCCTTTTTTGGGATTCATCAACTTTAGTCATTCACAACTCTGTGTTTACATTCTCTCTCTATCTCTCACTCCAGCGCAGATATCTATGCAGAAGGTCCGGATCCAATGTGGCTCTGGCCTCTGCGTACAGGGATTAGCTTCGTAATAAATCACACTATATTTACATGAATTTTGTCAACAACTGCCGTGGGGGCACTTATTAAGAGCTGTTATCTGGGTTCCCATTATTTTAATTAGTAGTCTGGGTATTTAAAAAACTCACGATCAAAATGTATTAGCTATTCAATATGTTGTTCTACAGGGACCCCAAATCATGGGACTCAAGAGGGGGACAAGTCAGGTGTCAACCCCTGAGTGCATGATCTACTTTTTATGAACAGTAGATCATGCACCCAGGGGTTGACACCTCACCCGTCTCCCCTTGGGTCCCATGATTTGGGGTCCCCAATGAATTTTTCATATGTTATACATGTCATTAGTTTACTAGTATTGTTATTTTACAAATATTTTTTTAGGAGAAACGTTATATTTTCTTGCTAATATTTACATGTTCTTGAGATTATTTGCCAAAAATATCAAAAATAATTTATATGAAAAATAATAGTTTTTGAAAAATAATATATTTCAAAAAAATAATATTAATTTTCCAATGTTATTTGTAAAATATAAGTCTTTTCCAATAGTTTTTTCAAAAAGTATTGTTTCTTTGGAACACATTATTTTTCCAAATATTTTTGCAATTTCAAAATTTTATTGTTTTTTCCCGAAATTTTATGAAGGGTTCTGTAAACTTCCAAAAAGACAAAAATCTCACTAAACAAGCTTGGAAATTTCAAAAATACCCAAATTATTTTAAATATTTGCACTAAACCACCATAATTGCATTATTATTACCTAGCAATTTTTACAAGTGCCAAAAAAAAAACCAATGCTAGATTAAACACTCAATTTTGAAAATTATATATTTCTTGCCCAAATCACCTAAAAATAGCATAACAATCTTGAACAAATAAAACATTACAAGCAACCCTCTCAAAACATAAAAATTATAATAGCCAAATGAAACTACTAAAAATTGTAAACACGCCATTTAAATTCTAAAATTATAAACAAGGCCCAGAAAATTCTAAAATTACAAAATAAATCCCTAGAAATTTGAAATAGAAGCAAAACCTTGAAAATTACGAAATTACAAACAACCATTATGAGTTTGTTTGTAATGTTTGGATTTTTTTTTCAAGATGTTGTTTTAATTTTTGGATTGTAAAGGAGGCTGCTTGTATTTTATTTTTATTTTTAGGGGTTTTTGTAATGTTTCAGATTGTAGCGAGCCGTTTGTAAATTTTAGATTTTTCAGGCGGTTTTTTATAATTTTTTGGATTTTAGAATAGGCTATTTATAACTTTTCTGTTTTTTGTGGGGCCACATAGTAATTGTTATATATATTTTTTAATTTTTGGTCAGAGAGTAAAAGATCTGTGCACCAAAGCCGAAACCACAGGGGTAGATGGGCCTAGAGGAAAAGATCAGCAGGTTATACGAAACCGGACCTTTAGATGGGCCTAAAGGAAAACATAAACGGTCTTCTTAAAGTAGTGGGCTTATTGTCCTGAGATGTAGTGTTTAATGTGGGTTCAAATGTTTTTGGGCTGTGGGCCTGATATATAAGGTTTAACATAAGCCACTTTCTTATTAAACAGCAGTCTCCCATGATCTCTAACGGCGTGTTTGGTTCGTAAAAAAAAGCCCCGAAACCCATTTCCCTCTCCTGACACAGCGTCCACATCGGACATTTTATTTTCTTTTGTTTTTTGCGGGTTTGGTTCGCAGTGGGTTCTAGGGTTTGCAGCGGCGGAAACCACCTCCACCTCAGCCAAATCGCTCGTCGCGGTTTTCTCCAAAAACGAGTGGAAAACCCATGAAAACCCTCCTATTGTGTCCTTGTGTCAGATCTACAATATTTTTGGAAAATTTTTGGTTGGCTAGCATTACCGCCAAGTTCCGCCATTTCTTCTCTCTTCGCATGTCAGATCTACAAAAGCTGGGGATTTCGTCGGATTTCGTCAGATTTTTGTCGCATTTTGTCAGATTTTCGTTGGAATTTTTGTTGGTTTTAGGGTAATCATTGCATTTCTTAGGGGATTTCATCGGATTTTTGCTTGATTTGTTGAATTTCTGCAATTACAGGTATAATTTCGCCATGTTATTCGCTTTGTTTCTTTTTCACCGCCTTTCTGATTTTTACATGATTTTTGCTTGATTTAGAATTATTTAAATGCTATGATACTAAATCAGTTCAAAACCTTGGATTTTACAAACATAATGGATACTTTATAGATCAAACTAGGGCTTTTGTTAGAGGGGAAAACTAATATTGAACATGTAAGAAATATAAATATGCAAGTTTGGATAATTTTCTCGCACAGAAAATGTTAGTTTTGAATTGGCAACTCATTCTTCAGTTTATGCATATGTTTTAGAATTATCAACTCTGCATTTGGATACATCATCACACCAAAAGTGTCCTTACCCAGAAGCACACTTCAAACTGTGTGGTGTTTTTTCATCTGCATAATACTTATTTCAACTTGTGTTTGCAGGAGCTTTATAAGTCACCATATACATGACAACTAAAAAAATTATATCTAAGCAACCTACAATGTATCTACATTGTATTAGATGGCTACTACAATGGTTATTAATGAAAATATTGTTATGTCATGAGTTTTAGTTGGTGACATTTTTTACTTTTAAGCTATGATGATTGTCAAATATTCTGAGATTAGCAACCTAAAATATTTATTGATATTGCACTGGATGGCTAACAATAATGATATTGACTAAGTTCTGAGCCATCAGCCATAGAATTCATAAACATGTGCTTGATATATTTTATGTGATATCAACAAATATTTTGTATGCAAACATTACGTTTTATAAATGTATATGGAGTGGTACATTTACTTGATTGTTGGATGTTGAATCTAACAATATTAATTTGGATCAGTAAATTTTCTGCTGGTTTTGCTCATGGTTTTGTAGCACTCATAGTTTTGAAACCTAACTGGTTTTGTTTCTTGTAATACAGTCCCTAATTATCTATATGTATGATATTTCCAGGTTTGATGCGATTTTCCATGTAATTTAAATATTTATGACTAATCTGATTGATTATAGGTTTTTACCGATCTCATAAAAAAGTTTCGCTAATTCAGGTGCGTATTTCATAAATTTATGAATAATCATGTTATTATAGGTTTCATGTGATTTTTTGCTATCAAATATGTATTTTTCATGTCAAATCAGGTATGTAGTTCATAGCAGTTAAAATAATCATGTTACTACATGTTTTGTCTGATTTTTTATGTCAATCAGATATTTATGATGAATTTGGCTATTTACTAGTTTTCCATGTTATATTTACACTTTTTTTGGTCAATAAAAAATTATATTCATTAAAACCATTTGTAAAGTTATGTACATCACACTTCTCTCATCTGAGATATCTATTTGACATTTGAAAAAAATTAATAAATTGAAAATACAAAACTAGAGGCAATTAACCACAAGTTATAGTGTGGTCATCCAATCTTTAAGCTCAGATGGACATGAGCTGTTTAGTATTATGGTAAACAACTCCACCTTGATTTCTTTGATCAGAACCTCAGAACTTCTACATATTTGCTTGAAGATTCTCCCATTTCTCTCTTTCCAAATACAGTAGACTGTAATGGATAAAGCCATTCTTTTAATTCTTTTTTTGAAACCACTCCCATTCAATCTATTGCAATACCAATTCATGAGCAAAACCCAAACACGAGTTATCCACTTGAATTGAAGCCAATTAGTAATCCCATTCCAGACCTCTTGTGAAAATGAACACTCAAAGAAAAGATGATTTTTATTTTCCAGATTTTTACCTAAACACAATCTGTAGCAGTTTGACTAGATGATTCCTCTTCCTTGAAGTTTGTCCTGAGTAAGGAGCTTATTTGAATTGCTAACCACAACACAAAATTATGTTTGGGGGTAATTCCAGCTCTCCCAAACTGTATCATGCCACAAAACTTTTGCAGTAATGAGAGAAAGAGTAGTATACAGACCTAAAATATGGATTTTGGAACTTTTGTTACAGGAGCTGATCACTTTCTTCAAAATTTCAATCCCTCCATAGGCAGAAATTACTTTGTTTCTGTTTTTTAATAACTGTTTCCATAACCAGGAATCACCCCTTTTGCCTTCCACATGCCATACATCTCCATTTTTAATGTAGTAGCCATGCACCCTTTTGATCCACATTGTTTCCTTGTTTTCATGAATGCACCATAATGTTCTCAGAGCTACTGCCATGTTCCATAAGGTTGATGAAAATATATCTAATCCTACATGGATTTTACCAGTGCAAACTTTGTCCCAAGACACCAAAGGAGGCCTAAGAATCTGCTCAGTTTTTCCCCACAGAAAGTTCCTACAAAGCTCGTCAATTTTTTTCAACACTTTTACTAGTAAAACTTATCATGATGTCCAGAAAATTTGAATGCCAAGAATGACACTCTTGATAATTTGCATTCTACCAGCATATGAGAGTTTCTTGTGATTTCACCAGCTTTGAAGTTGATTAGAGATTTTATTGAGAAGGGGAGAGCAATCAACATACAATAATCTCTTGCATATGAGTGGTACACCCAAGTATCTTATTGGCAAGCAACCCTCAGGGAAACCCGAAATTTTTTGGATAGAAGACTTAACAAATTCATCTACACCACCATAATAAATTGAACATTGCTTTGATTAGCTTCAAGACCAGAGATGGCACTGAAATTTGATAGGCATTGATGCGGACATTGAATTGAACTCAGGTCACCCTACTGAACAATAATAAGTCATCGACAAAAATCAAATGTGTGATTTTTAATTTACCACATTTTGGATGAAACTTGTAAGATCTGTCATGCTTCAAATTTTCAAGACTCCTAGAAAGATACTCCATGCCAAGGATAAACAAGTAAGGGGAAAGGGGGTCACCTTGCCTTAAGCCCCTTTCACCTTTGAAATATCCATGAAGTGTGCCATTAAGATAAATAGAGTATTTTGGAGAGGTAATACATGCCATGATCTATAATACCATCTTTTTAGGGAATCCAAGTCCATTTAACATATCCTCCATGAAACTCTAACTGATTGTATCAAAGGCTTTCTTTATGTCAATATTCAACATAGTCCTTGGAGAAATATACTTTCTACCATAGTTTTTGACAAGCTCATGTGCTAATAATATTGTTAGACCCTAGGGGGGTGATTAGGGTCTTATGCTAATCTAATCCGATTTTATGCTAATTAAAACTAATTAATAAATTATTTTTGTAAGATAGATATACAATATGTTACAAGCAAGAATAAGCAATATGAACAAAGAGCAATATCCTAGCAATGATATATATAGTGAAATATATGTAAGGATATATAAACTAACACAAGGGTGAAATAAACAAACTACAAATGTGATAGGGCAATTGACAATGACGACAAGAATGTAATGAACACTAAGCACAAATGAAACGCCAAAGCAAACTCAAACACAAGCAAATGATCACGGAGTTCGAACCTTCCGTCCTACGTCTCCCCTCCCCACTCCCGGGGAGAAATTCACTATCACAACCGGGTTTTCTACGCTCACTCGAATAACGTTTACACCTCATAATGTCGGTTTTCAACGCTCACCGATCAACGTTCACACCTCATACTCTCACTCGATTTTCTAGCTCACGAAAACTTTACAACAACACACTCGGTTTTCTAGCTCACCGAAAACCTTACGATCTCACAATATAACAAATGATTTGTCCTCTACAATAGATGATAACTCAATGAAGCATAACTTAATGTTACAATCCCACAATCCAAATTATACTATGAATGTAAATACAATAAGCTCAAGTGAGTGTGTGTAAGCAATGAGTGAAATCAAATCTAAACTCAATATAAAACTAGCTTTAATAAAATAATAATCAAACAAATAGATATAAAGCTAGAAATAGAGTTTAGAAAACTTCTCAATAGATCACAAGATAGAGGGAGAATAGTTGGATGCTCAAACTCCAATAGATGATCTCCTCAAGCTCTTGTAGAATTGATTTTACAAACTCAAACTCTCAAATGCTTAAAAGCTTTTTAAACAAACACTAAACAAAACTTAAACCTTTGTTAAAACTTTGTTAAAACATTTTCTTGGGGTATGATGAAAGATGAGATCAATAGGGTATTTATACCTACTCAAAACTTTAGCAAAAAACCCAATCAAGATCAAAAAACCCAATCAAGATGACCAAAAAGTCCAAGAGAAAACAGCTCAGAAACTAGCCGTTAGAACCCAATGGTCAGATCGGCGGTCGATCGCGACGGTCGACCACGAGCAACAAAAAGGCAAAACTAAATTATGGAAAACAGACGGTCGACCATGACAGTCGATCACGAAATTCTCTGGACTACATATGATTGACCGCCACGGTCGACCGTGAGCCATCAAGAAACAAATTGAGTCTCTGGACTTAGGGGCGGTCGACCGTGGTGGTTGACCGCAAACTGATATATGAGAAAAATAGTTTTAGAAGCAGTTTGATGATTTTAAAACCCTGTTTAAAAATATCAAATAAATTCCAAAAGATATAAAACATTAGGAAATGATTATAGATATGATAATACACATGCTACAAAAATTAGTTTTTAAAAAGGACCTCCCAAATAAAAATATCATTATTTTGCAAGAAAGTCCAAAACATAAAAATGTGAACATATGAGTTTTGATATTTTAGCTTAACCATGTTTTAAAATAATACAAAATGATTTTATAGACTTAAAGAAAATGTAAACTATTGTTATGAAGTCTATAAACAATGAATATAGTATTTTCACAAATACAATAGAATATAAAACATATGAGTATGAATATGAATATGTATTTGTTTCATATCTATGAAATTAAACCAAACCAATTTATCTACGTAAAAACAAACATGTATGAATATAAATATTTATTTATATGCTAGTAAAAACTTTGTTTGTGGATAAACAAAAAGTCAAAAATGTGTATATATATAACTATATATATATACATAGAAACCAATAAAATGTGTGTGTATATGATATTGAGCTTAAGGTACTAACACACATAATATAAAACCTAAACTAAATTACCCAAGCTTGATATTGATCTTTAATAAGCTTGACTTGGTACACTTGTGGAGGAAGCTTGAACTTGGATCTTGAACTTGAATTATGTAGGCTTCACTCCATAATTCCGCCAACCTTCATTGGATATGATCGTGAATGCGTAATTCTATCCATCCTCCAACTTATTGTTTGTCTACAATAAATAGAAATAAACAAACACTAGATAAACAATATTAGTAGTCAATTGTTTGTTAAACATCATCAAAACAATAAGGCCAACAAATATATTATTAGAGATTTGCCTTCCTTTTACAAATACACATTGAACTTTATTTATGAGACAACCTAGTATTGGTTTGATTCTATTTGCAAGAATTTTAGAAATAAACTTGTAGATGCAGTTACAACAAATATATTATTAGGATACTTGCTTGATCCCCATTCAGATAGTATCCATTCTTAATGATATTAATGTCAGGTTTTATAGTAGCTACTGCAGTGCCCGTGAAGTTCCTGAAAAAAGATGTTAACCACTACTGCAAAGGGGACTATTGGCAACGGACAAATCCGTCGCCAAAAGTCGAAAATCCGTCGCTAAATGTTTTAGCGACAGAAAAATAGAAATTCCGTCGCTAAAAAGCCGTCACTATTACTAGGGTAGGTAAAGACACTTTTAGCGACGGCCTATTCGTCGCTAAAAATCACCGATGGTTATATAGCGACGGAAAATCCGTCGTTTATGTATAATTTTATGACCGTAAAGAATGTTCCGTCAATTATTCGTTGGGGACGTTTGAGCCTTGTCTCCACACCCCGCAAGTAACGAGAGATGAAATTCAAACTCTCATTACTTATATAGTTCTCTGCTATCGATCCTTCAGGACGTGCACGATTATGCATCAAATGTTTCATGAAACCCAAATACCTACAAGCATATAGTTTCATGATTTGTGACAAAATAAAACTGAGTAACGTAATTTAACAAATATTAATTGAGCATTATAATAATAAATACATCTCCACAGGGTCCATCCAGCGATATTGAACTGGTCCTGCGATGCGGGCTTCATATGCTAAATGTATTGTGAGATGCACCATGACCGTAAAGAACGAGGGTGGAAATAGAATTTTCATTTTACACAGTGTATTGGCTACACGTTCCTCTAATTCTTCAAACTCCCTGACATCAATCACCTTGGAGCACAACTGCTTGAAGAAACCGCAATATTCTATTACCACCATCGCGAGTTCCTTCTCAGCATGTCGCAACGCAACCGGGAGAAGTTGATGCAATAGAATATGATGGTCATGTGTCTTGAGTCCCAAAATTTTCCTGTCCTCAATATGCACATTTGCTGAAATGTTTGAAGCATAACCATCCGGTGTCTTCACGGACTTTAGAAATAAACACATATTGTGGATCTCATCCTTCGACAGTGTGACACGGGAGGCTGGGAGTTCAAACTTTCCGTCACCCTTATCTATAGCTTGCAGTTCGGGACGGATGTTCAATTCTGCTAGGTCTCGACGTGCCCTTAAGTTATCTTTTGATTTTTTTTCCCGTCCTGCAACAAAGCGTTCAAGAGATTCTCGCATATGTTCTTCTCGATGTGCATGACATCAAAGTTGTGACGTATTTTTAAACTTCTCCAATATGGCAATTGATAAAATATGCTGAATTTTGACCATCCATGCGGAAGTTCAGTTCCCTTAGAGACACGCCCATGCGATTGGACAGTGCGAGGTTTATTTACTTTCGAATTGCCTTTGAGAAATTGCTTACCCTTTCCCCTTCCCTTCCAATTTTGCTTCAATATTTTTCTCCTAACCCCAAATGGATTTTCTTTGTTGAATCTTTTCTTTCCAAATATTTTTTTAGGTAGAGGATGTAGAAGCTCAAATATTTCTTCCCCGGTCAGCCTTGGTGGTGCCGGTCTGTTTTCTGGATTACCGTCGAACTTTCCTACTAACTTTCTGAACTTGTGCCCTATAGGTAACCATCTTCTGTGTTGCCAATAACAGAACTTACGGCTGTATTTCAGAAACTTTCCCTCATAATCTGACATGCAAACCGAACAAGTAATCTGACCCTTCGTCGACCATCCAGACAAGTTAGCATATGCTGGAAAGTCATTAATTGTCCACATGACCATTGCACGCATACGGAAAGCCTCCTTACCATAAGCATCATAAGTGCTGATGCCTTCATCCCAGAGAAGCTTCAAGTCGTCAATTAATGGTTGGAGGAAAACATTAATGTTATTTCCAGGAGAATATCTTCCAGGGATCAAGAGTGACAGTATCATGTATGGCTGCTTCATGCACATCGACGGTGGCAGGTTGTACGGTGTCAGCAACACTGGCCAGGTAGACCAAGCAGAGCTCATTACTCCAAACGGATTAAATCCGTCGCTAGCAAGCCCCAGCCTAATATTCCGAGACTCCTTACCAAAGTCAGGGTATATACGATCGATGTGCTTCCATGCCTCACCATCAGCAGGATGTCTCAATTTCCCGTCCTCTTTGTGATCGGTCGAATGCCATCGCATATTCTCAGCCAGCTCGGCAGACATATAAAACCTCTGCAGCCTAGGAATAATTGGAAAATATCGGAGAACCTTCACAGGGATTCTGCTCTGTTTATTGGATGATATGCCTTCAGATGTGCCCGTATGTTCTTTCCAGCGTGATACATGACACGTCGGACATTCCTCTAGACCTTCATTACCCTTATTGTACAAGATGCAGTCATTAGGACAGTCGTCTATCTTTTTGTAATCAAGCCCCAGGGTATCAACAATCTTGTGAGCTTCATAATAAGTTGCGGGGATGCTCTTCTCGCCGCCTGGAATGACTTTCCTGAGCAAGTCTAATAACATCTCGAAATGTGTAACAGCCATCCCACTGAGTGTTTGGATATGAAGAAGCCTCAGCATAAAAGAAAGCCTTGTGAACTCGGTGCAACCCTCGTATAACGGTGACTCGTTTTCTTCAACAAGTCTCATCAATCGGGCTACATCTTAAAACATATCAGTAGTGTTAACACCACTCGAAGACGGCACGATAAGAATATCTTCCAACATATCAGTTGTGTCAATTGTCGGATTGTCGACATCAGTAAACTCTTCCTCTAATTGCATCACCGGGACGCCTTCACCGTGATGACTCCAAAATACATAAGAGCTATCAAATCCATTGATTGACAGATAGAAACTTACGTCACTCCTAGTGAGCATTTTATCATTCCTACAATTCTTGCAAGGACAAAAAATCAACCCGCTGAGTGACCGTAGAGGGTTGGTGTCAGAGTAGGCTAAGAAAGCTTCTATCCCATCCTTGTATCGAGTGTCTAGATGCCTTCGATCACGTGGTATGCCCATGAACGATTTGTCAGGAATTTTCCGCATCTAGAATTTAAAAATTAATGGAAGTGAGCATATCCCTACATATATCAAGTGAGCATATCCCTACATATATCATTTTAAGTTATAGGACAAGTGTGTGTGATCGGCTGTCAGAGGAAGGCTTCTATCCCATTAGGTATGTAAACGTAGCGTGTATATGTATTTACGTGTGTTCATGTGTACTTTTATTTCGTCAAAATTTTGGCAGCACCTACCCGCTGTTCTCCAAGTACACTATAGTACACGTAGAACAACGAGTAAGCGCCGCCGAAACTCTGACGAAAAGAAAGTACACAAGAACACACGTAAATACATATGCACGCCATGTTTACATACCTAACCCGTCCAAACTGGACAGATCCAATAAATATTTATATATAAGCCCTCCGTCACATACGAGTACAGAAAGGTTATCGGACCGAACACGATGGTATCGTATCCGCCAACAATCCTGTACACGTATGTGACAAGTAAATAAAGAGATTATATATAGTATTTATTGGACGGGGTATTCTACGGCTCGAAAATATGAGTGTACAGTGTGTGCAATTTCTATGTAATTAGCGATATAATAGGTACGATAACCCCTCACAATCACCTCACCCTCATTGTAACCATCACCCTAACCTTAACCCTAACCCTCACCTTCACCCTCCCCTAACCCTAAACCTAAACCTAACCCTCAACCTCAACCTCAAACTCACCCCCACCCCCACCCTAACCCTCACCCTCAGCATCATCCCCACCCCCACCCTAACCCTAACCCTCAGCATCACCCCCACCCTCACCCCTACACTAACCCTAACCCTAACCTTCAACCTCACCATCACCCCCACACTCACCCTCACATAACCCTAACCCTCACCCTCACCTTCACCCCCTAACCCTAACCTTAACCCTCACCCTCATCTAACCCTAACCCTAACCCTCAACCTCAACCTAAAACTCACCCCCACCCCCACCCAAACCCTCACCCTCACCCCCTAACCTTAACCCTAACCTTAACCCTCACACTCATCTAACCCTAACCCTAAACCTCAACCTCAAACTCACCCCCACCCCCACCCTAACCCTAACCCTAACCCTAACCCCAACCATAACCCCAACCATAACCCCAACCATAACCCTAACCCTAATCTTAATTTTTTTATATTATAATTTTAACAATATGAATATTTTTTATTAGAGTTTTGATTTTTTCATAATTTTTTGGTTTTGCAAAAATTAAACTATAATTATAACTATAATCTTAATTTTTTATTAGGGTTTTGATTTTTCCATAATTATTTGGTTTTGCAAAAATTAAACTATAAACTATAAGATTGAGGGGAGAGGGGAAAGGGGTACCTTGAGAGAGAGGGGGGAGAGAGATCGGCGGCGGCGGCGACGGCGACGAGAGAGGGGGGGGCGCAGGTCTGGGAGAGAGAGAGGGGGAAAAAGAGGGGGGGTGGCGGGTCTGAGCTCCACCCAACGGCGGCAGCGGCGGCGGCGACGAGAGGGGGGCGCGGGTCTGAGAACGGGGGGCGAGGGTCTGGGAGAGAGGGGGGGGGGAAAGAGAGGGGGGGTGGCGGGTCTGAGAGAGGCTAATAAGCCTCTCTCGGTAAAATCGGGCGTGGGCTGCCCAAAAATTTTGGGCGCAATTTTTTTCCCACCCAAAACTTTTAGCGACGGATTATTCCGTCGTTAAAAACAATTTTAGCGACGGAAAATCCGTCGCTAAAAGATTATTTACCGACGAAAATGAAGATTGTCGGTAATATTTTAGCGACGGAAAAGTTTAGTCGCTAAAACAACATTTTCCGTCGCTAAAAAAACATTTTCCTACGGATATATAGCGACGGAAATTCCGTCGCTTGTAGGCTATCTAAAAATCACAATTGATAGCTGATCCCTACGAGATTACAAGGCAATAGCTCCTTTGAATCAAGAAGCAGAATTCATCCTTGCGATTGAAACAGAAGAGATTAAATCATTACATCCGCAGCATTATAATCGCTACAAACACGACCTCATGTTTGAGATGATTAATCTTGATGGTTGCGACAACAACATGACCAATATTATATTAGCAACTATTAGAGATGCTGATGTGCAGTGGAATGATTTCAGAAATAAAAGGTTGGACTTAGTTGGTGAGTTGCTTGGTAGAGAGTTGTGTGCAAATATTCGTCTAAAAGACACTATGGATGTTGATTCCCGACAAATTCCAACAATGAAAGCTACAATCAAATAGCTTTCGGGTCGATAAGCGAAAACTGCAAATGGAGGACTTTTCACATAGATCGAGAAGAGTTACAATTTGACGACACTTCCGACAAATGATGGAAACTCTATTCAGCAGGCTTCACAATCTACAGTGGAAGTTACAATATGACGACTTTCACACTCCACAAAAGCGAGGATTACTGAACGACGGTCCTTGCAACACCTTACAGAAGAGGTTACAAGTCAACAGACTTCTTCTAAAACGCGGAAGTCATCCCCACGTTACAATTATGGAAATGCAGGCGACCCACGCGTTTCCAAGTCACAAATCAAACGTGAGCGACCCTCGCGTTCGTAGGGGTTCAACTCACACCGACCCCCGCGTTTACAAGCAGGCAACAAGCCAAAACGCGAGCGACCCTCGCGTTCATCAATGTTCAGCCAACACCCAACCTTGCGTCTCAATCCTAAGACACGAAGTTGGGTTTTGAACGCCAGATTGGGCGTTTGACTTGTTCAAACACGAGTCGAACGGTTTCAGAACTGTTTTCCCACGATCGGAGGAAATCACGCCCACGTAGGAGCGGATTTAGAGGTCAGTTACAACCTCTTATCCCCCTATAAAATCTCAACAAACTCAACTGAGTTAAGAGCGAGCGGGGGGGGGGGGCGGAGCTCCACATCTTGGATAATCAGATCAGGGGGCTGGCTCTTAGGAGATCGAATTCTGGAGAATCTCAATCACTCAGGTTCAGTGATTCAACAGCAGCGAAAATCTTTGAAGATAGGATTTTTGAATCGATCTCAGAGGATCAAATCTGAGAGAATTCTTCAGCAACAGAATAACAGCTTGATCATTAACCGAATTTTCGGTTCTAACAACTCTATCTACCGAGTTTTAACTCGTTCAGAGTTCTTAAACTCATTAAAGAGTTACGTATAAAACTTCCCACAGAAGTTCATCGTTCCCACGAGACAAGAGACGGTCAGATCGTCAACGGAGAGCAATTTTGACGCGTACAATCGAAGGAAGCACTCCATCGCTACCAAGAAGAACCCAGTTTTAAACAAAGGAGAAAACTGAATTTGTTTTCTTCTCTTTTGTAATCGAGTTGTAATCGGAATCAAAGGAATTCAATTCAATTTTCTTTCTTTTTCTTATATTTTTTCCTACATACAAAAGATGGCGACTCTGCTGGGGACTAGCTTTTCCGATGAAGAAGTGGTGGCGCAGTCCGACGTCCACCTCATGGGAACGACTGTAGAAACTCTCGTCGTAGAGTTTGATCAAGCAAAGTATGAGGAAGCCCTATCCTCTGGATCGCTGAGCCCCAAGGCTAAGCGTGGTGTCCGCAAGATCTCCAAGGAGATCGATTCTGTTACTGAAGCTTCGAAGAAAGCCCTCTCCTTCGGCCAGGAACTCAAACTAGCTTTGCTGGTTGAAGATCCCACATCCGCGTCAGCACGACGTGCTTCAGGCCATAAACGGCCTATAGAGGAGATGAACTCCATAAACGTCAATGACGCTGCTGCTAAGGCTTTGAAACAAGCTAAGAAGAACGCCGCTCGCAGACGGAGAAGATCCATACGACGAGCGCACTTGCGTGAAAGCCGAATGCTGGCACAACACGAGAATCGCGTTCCCGAAGTTTCACCCGAACTTAGCGTTCCCAAAACAGAACGCTCACTTCGGGGTAATGAGCCCGACTACGAACCTCGGCTAATTCAGCTGAAACACGACCCTGAGTGGCGCGTTGTCTCTTCAAAACGTAGCCCTCAGAAGAAAACTGCCAAAAACAAACGCGACCCTCAGGGAAGCGTTCAACCAGAACATGACCCTCGCAGGTCTGTTTCACCAATTAAACGCGACCCCCAGGGGCGCGTTCAAACAAAACATGACCCTCGCGGGTCTGTTTCATCATTTAAACGAAGGCCTCGGCCTAACATTTATAAATCCGAACGCGACCCTCGCGTTACCCTTCAGGAACGCGACCCTCGCGTTGCTCTTCAAGAACGCGATCGTCAAGAGGTCCGCCAGGTTCAGAAAGATCGGCGTGGTTTTAAAATCCACGTTCGACAAGAACCAATTTCACCTACCCAAAGGCAGGGGGTTCCATCTCCGCCTCCACACCCGGGGAAAGTTTCCTCTCAAGTTCCTGATCTGCGGGAGTTATTGTCAAGAGGGAAACCAACACAGCAAGCAGCTCACTCATGTCAATGTGAGAGGCATATATCGGCAGTCCTGTCAGAATGCCATTGTTACACATCCACGCCTCGATAATCTGTGTTCGACAGGTTAACCAACGTTGTCAGACCTGCTAAACGATGACGCTGATACAAAAAAGGCAGATGAATCTGAGTACCCTCAGGTCACTATCAATATGATTGGCCGAGGGAAAGCCTCGCAACCTGATTCCGAAGAATCGCAAAGGAGTCATTCCCCGACTATTCGGGAAAGGTGCGAAGAATTTGAAGGGGTATACCAACATACCCGGACTCGGACAGGGGCCATTCACGCGGTTAACTACCAAAGGTTAGCTAAAGGGATCGCTTCTAACGAGGAACATTCGGCGATAGCCGAATCCCAATCTTCTAGCTCTATTGTAGCTCGTGAAGTCTCTGTTTACACAACAGGGAATCATGAAGATTTGGCTAAGAGAGTCGACGAACATCATGTCATGCTCCAAGCGCAACAGGAGACGCTTCTCCAAGTGAAGGATATGTTGGCCCAGCTTCTGGCTGAAAAAGGCCACAAACCTGAATCTTCCCGAAGAACCATATCTAAGGGAAAACAAAAAGTGACTGAACATTCAGATCGTGAAACTCACAATCTGGAATCCTCCTCCGAAAACGAGAAGGAAACAGAGAGAGAATCACACCCTCAGTCCACCAAAGTGGATGAGCTAGAGGCTCGTCTCAATGCAATTGCCAACAGGAGCGAGGTCCGCGAAGAAGGAGTGGTGCGGCCTTATCCTGCGGAATGGGATACGGCTCCCTACCCGCCAAAATTTAAGGCCCCAACTTTACAACCTTTCGATGGCACAGGATCACCGAATCAGCACATTTACTACTTCAAATCCCAAACTGGTGATGTACTAGCAAATGACGCAATCTTGACCCGCTTGTTCATCGGCACTCTTAAAGGAGTTGCCTTTGAATGGTTTATAAAATTGCCTGCCGGATCTATCCAGAAATGGGTAGACCTGGAAAGGCTATTCTTGGCCAGGTTCTTTGAGGACGACACGGAGGTCTCGGTCCCAACTCTTCTCGCCACCAAGCAAAAGAAGGGAGAGTCTATCAAGGCTTACGTGGAGAGATTTCACAGCATGGCATTGCGATGCCCCTCAGGTATGACCCAATCAACCTTGGTTGAAACTTGCAGGCACAACCTGCAGACTCAGCTCCTTGCCCAGATGGAGGTAGCGGAGTGTCGCTCCTGGAGACAGCTGGTGTCGCAAGGAGAACAAGCTGAAGAGATAGTGGCGCGAGTCAAAGCTGAAGAAGTGCCGCAACCCAAGCCGCAGCAGCAACGCAATCAGCAAAACGCCCAGCGGTCTAAGGGAAAGGAAACTCTAGCAGCCGACTATACGCGAGTGACACCACCTACCAAGCAAGGCAAGGCGCCAAATCAACAGAGAGCGTCAAAGCAGTATTCGTTCAAGGAAGAGCACGTGGACACCTTGTTCCAACTACTTCGGAAGAACAACAAACTGCAGCTTCCCGAAATCAGGAAACCGGATGAGGCAGGAAAGTTGATGATCCCAACTATTGCCATTATCACAGGTTCCTGGGCCACCCTACCAGAAAATGTTATGTCTTCAAAGACATCCTACAAAATCTGGTAAATGCAAACGTGCTCACTTTGAAGCCCGAACAGAAGACCGTGTCTACCAACTTGATAGCGGTCCAATTCGGTAACTTCCCACCAGTGACCACTGCAAATGGCGTCGTTCCCATTCCTAAAGGAGAGATGCATATGAAGAACGCTGACTTGCACGGTCAGAAAGACAGGGGGTTGGTACCTCTCACTACCCCAAAGGGAGAAATCATGTGGGTCCACCCTGATCTAGTGGGAGACCAACAGTGGACGAACACCTTGTCCAAGAAGAAAGGAGGCAAGGCTAAGACTTCTAACATGATTAGCCCCTCCGTTACTGAAAATGATGATCACCTCAAGCCTCTCACTGATTCAGAAGAAGAGAGGATTGTCCTAGCAGCATACCCAGGAGACAACCCTGGCACGCGATCAGGGAAAGCCTACTTGAGGGATTATGGCCAGAATGCCCAAGAGGTGGAAAAGTAGCCCCAAGACGCTGGGGGTTCTGTATCAAAGAAGCCGGCCGATAAAGGCAAACAAAAAGAGGTCCGGTTTAATGAAAATCTGCACCAGGAACATGGAGAATCGAGCGCACCTTTCCAATTCGATGTCATGGTGCAGCTGGCCAACATACCAGCCAGGATAACGCTATATGAGCTCCTGAAACTGTCCAGCACTACCAAGGAAGCTCTGATAGAAGCTTTAAAGAATACAGAGAGCTTCATCACTCAAGTCATTCCGGTTCCCGAGGCTTCTGAAGAACAGACTTGTCGGCAATGTCTTCAAGCGGCAAGGAGCTTACCTTGCATATCCTTCACTCAAGAAGATATGCAAGTCAAACACAAGCATGACAGACCTCTGTACTACACAGGGTACATTGGGTCGTCAGAGATCAGCCGTGTTCAGGTCGACCCGGGCTCAGCGCTCAGCATCATGCCCTACAGGGTCATGCAGGTGTTAGGAATTCCTATGCATCGGCTGAACACCACCCAGACAACCATCTTTGGGTTTAATGCAAATAGCACTCGGCCCCTGGGGAAGATCAGACTTAGGTGTCAAATTTGAGATCTTAAGTCCGAAGTGACCTGTTATGTAATAGATGCGGACACGTCCTACAATCTCTTGTTAGGACGACCCTGGATACATGCGAACCGCATTGTCCCATCTACTCTGCATCAGGTCATGAAGTATGCTAACGACGAGGGGGAAGTCCGAACTCTGATTGCAGAAAAATACCCCTTCCGAGGAGTTGAGAATTTCCACACCAACTCCGTCTTCTACCTGGAATCCCAGGAGAAAGAAGATGTTAACAGCGGCAATGAAGCTGACATCGAACCAGATCCTGATGAAGATTGTCCTTGGGAATTAAATTTTGATATAATGGGTCAGGGTGACAATAATAATGTACCGAGTGAGGGCGAGTGGTGCATTAATGAAGATTTTATTTTGGCGTACTTGTCTGGTGTTCCCTCTAAAAATAAACAAATAGAGAATAATGCTAATGCAGGTACCAACCCATGGCACGTACTATGCACAGAGGCATCCCTCATGTTGCCAATCGAGTCATCCCTCGTTTCAGATGAAGAAATAGAGGATGCACAGAAGGCCTTCTTCAAAGTCCCATCCAAAAGGAAAGGGCGGAAGCCGATCTGTTTCGGGAAGGTCAAACCCATACAACTCAAACGAGGAAGTTCGGAGGAAGATGATGGAGTTCCTCAATTCCATTATCACGAACCTAACTCCCTCCGGTTAATGAAAAAAATGGGGTATGACTTTGACGAAAAGCAAGGTCTAAACTTCGGGAAGGGAAGGCGAACACCAATCCGAATGTCCCTAACCCCCGAAGGGAAACCCCCAGATTACTACCAAAAGACTAGAAGGGGTTTAGGATTTGTCACACCTCCTGCTGTCTCAGAAAATGAGATAAGTAATTATCTGCGTCAGGACCACTCATCCGGAACGTCTGCATACGAGTCCGATGTCAGTGTCGGACCTCTCTTTAGAAATCTGACCGTGAATATGGTTTCAACTGGTCACTCAGATGAACATGCAGGGGGTGATAAAGGGTTAATAGAATCAATTGATGACCCCTGGATCAAACGTCTTAACATCCTGTGGGATATGCGATTCGAACAACGCGAACCACCCACTGAAGATAAAGTGGTCCAGGTTAACATGGGAGACGAACACGACCCCAAACCAATTTTCATAAGCGAAAGCTTATCACCATCTGAGAAAGAAGATCTTGTATCTCTCATCCGAGAATATATAGATGTATTTGCTTGGAATTATGAAGACATGCCCGGTCTTGACCCAAACGTGGCCACGCATCGTCTCAATATTGATCCGGATGCAAAACCCGTTAAACAACAACAACGTAGGTTTCGTCTGGAAATTATGGAATCAATCGAGTCTGAAGTGAAAAAGCTTATAGACTCGGGTTTTGTCAGGGAAGAACAACACCCAGACTGGGTAGCCAACATTGTTCCAGTTCCCAAGAAAAACGGTAAGGTCCGTATATGCATCGATTTCCGCGACCTTAACGCAGCCTGTCCAAAATACGAATTTCCACTTCCCATCACCGATGTCATGATTGACAACACCTGCGGGTACGAAAGGATGTCTTTCATGGATGGATTCTCCGGGTATAATCAAATCAAGTTGCACCCAGACGACGAGAAGCATACTGCATTCAGAACACCGCTGGGGGTGTATTGCTATACGGTGATGCCCTTCGGCCTGAAAAATGCAGGTGCAACTTATCAACGTGCAATGAACGTTATCTTCCACCAACATCTGCGTAAGAAGATAGAGTGCTACGTTGATGACATAGCGGTGAAAAGTCAAAGTAAGGATGATCATCTTGCAGACTTGAAGACAATGTTCGAAATCATGCGGACACATCAGCTGAAGATGAACCCTACAAAATCATTTCTCGGAGTATCAAGTGGAAAATTCCTGGGATTTATTGTCACATCCAAGGGAATTTCTCTGGATCCAGAAAAGGTGTGCGCCATCCAAGACATGCCGCCGTCGAAGAATCTCAAAGAGCTCAGAGGTCTGCAAGGCAGATTGGCCTACATCCGGAGGTTCATATCTAATCTTTTGGAGCGCTGTCAACCTTTCTCAAAGCTCATGAAGAAAGGAGTATCCTTCGTTTGGGATGGGGAATGCTAAAAAGTATTTGAAGAGATCAAGAAATATCTCACCCAGCCACCTGTTCTCGTGGCCCCTATATCAGGAAAACCATTCCTGCTATATGTGAGGGCCATGAATCATTCGCTAGGAGCGCTGCTGGCCCAGAACGATGATCAAGGGTAAGAGAAAGCCATCTACTATTTAAGCAGGACCATGATGGGGGCCGAACACCGGTATAATCCGGTTGAAAAAGAATGTCTCGCTTTGGTATTTGCAGTTCAAAAAATGCGACATTACCTAGTTGGACAAACGATTCACGTCATCTCTAAGGTGAATCCCTTGAGAGTATTGATTGTAGGCGTCAAAAAATGCTAATAGATATCCAAACACAGAAAATCACTCAAAACTGGGAAAATCACCCAAAACTCAGTCTTTGCTGTCTCGCCAGCGAGACAGTCTTTTGCTGTCTCGCCGGTCGAGACAGTCTTTTGCTGTCTTGCCGGTCGAGACAGTATTTGCTGTCTCGCCAGCGAGATAGTATTTGCTGTCTCGCCAGCGAGACAGTAAATTTGCTGATTACAACGTTGAAATGGTCCAATAAACACCTCAATAACTGCCCTAAACGTGTCCATTAACTGCCAAGGGACGTGGGAAACAACGTGAGCGAAAATCACGTGAATAACTGCCAAAATAACGGAGTTTGAAACGTGGGGAGACAGTTACAGCGAAAACTGCCAGGAGTATTCATCTTGCGCGACAGTATTTTACTGTCTCGCCGGGCGAGACAGTAAATTTACTGTCTCGCTGGGCGAGACAGCAAACACTGTCTCGCTGGGCGAGACAGCAAACACTGTCTCGACCAGCGAGACAGTAAATACTGTCTCAGAAGACAGTTTTGTCTCATGGCTATAAATACCCCCCGAGATCATTTCCAGAAAGGAGGTGGGCACAAGGACGATCCAAGGCTGACCAAAGAGCATTTTCAGAGCAGAGAGTGTTCTCGGAGCAACCCCTTGACATTCAAGCTTTGACTTGATTTCAAGAAGAACGACTATCTTACTCCGATAAGATATCGTTTCATATTCTCACTTCGATAACGAAGGAAGAATCATAAGCCCCTCACGATTCAATCAGAATCTGTGATTCGGTGGTCAACGAGCTAAAGTGCTCCCGGCACAGGCAAAGATCATACAAAAGCAGTGATCCAAACAACGATCTTGCGTTTATTTTCTCAAGAGTTGTAATCTTCAATTTTGTTGTGTAAAAGAGTCTTATAAAAAGGCTGTTTTCTTTGAATTTATTGTAATCGACCGAAGATATAATGAATTCGACAACAAGATCAACTTTTGACGAAAACAAACTGGCGACCACAGTGGGAGCCAACAGTCTCGCTGCCGAGACTGTCGTGTCGCAGCCGATCAAGATTCCAGTTAAATCCACGGTCGAGTACGAGTTCGACCAAACTAAGTTTGAGGAATATCTCTCATCGTCCTTTTCAAGATCTTCATTGTCTCGCAAGTACAAGAGGATCTCATCATTGAAGAAGGCTCACACACCAAAGAAGGTTAAATATGAAGACTCTCACTCAATTGTTGTCGAGGCCTCCCCTCGCAACATTATCCCGGCAATCCTCAAAACTGGAAGCTCTGCTCATGATAATTCCTCCCTAGTTAAGGAGTCATTCGACCGAAGTTCGCCAACTTTGACGAAGAGGACTCGTCAGAGGCGGCGCTAACGCCGCGCTCGTCAAATGGCTAAAGCCTTGGAACAAACCGACGGAGTTCGTTATCACGCGGACTTAGAGTCGAGGAGGCATCGAGTGAGTCAGTGGTCTCAACAAGCAATCACTCATGTCTCTACTAAATCGACGACGGATGAATGGATTCTTGTAAAAAGGGCTCGCTCAACCCTCAAAGAACGCATACAAAAGCGTCGTGCAAAGGCTGCTCATGCCCGTGCTCTCTTACAACAAAGGATCAAAGGGAAGAAAGAAACGGTAACCAAAGAACCACCAAAACTCTGCAAAGTCTGGATCCCAAAGTCTGGAGTTGTACAAAACCAACATTCGGAGCCCGTGAAGATTCCATACCCACAAAGGGGTGGTTCTAAACGTGTGACTCTTGATATAACCTTGGATCGCTCAAGGACAATAATAAATCGTCCCGAGAATGCCAACAATGTTTTACACCCTCAGAAGGAGACGTGTTCACCAAAAGGTACCGTCATACCTGAGAGGTCATACCAACGGATGATAGGATTTTCCGGCAATCATACCGACGAATTGTACTATCAAGCTGGGGGTATGAACGAAACATGAAAGAGAACTGTCCAGGAAATAAACTCTCATTGTTCCTGTACACGACTCATTAAAGCCGAAATGTCAAAACCCAAGCTGAGACATTTCCACATGGTTGATAAAAGAAAGCATGAAGGGATATCCTCGGAGGATGAACTTTCAGACACTTGTTCAGCCATCGCTTCGGATGATACGATGTCTAGCGCAGGACAAGCCAGAGAAGTGTTCATGATCACCACTGATCAGTTCACTCAAATACTTTAAGAAGCCCTAGCCAGACAGCGTGAAGAAATTAGGGCTGAAATGAAAACAGAGATGGAGTCAGCCATCAAACAAATGAAAGAGCTGTTAGCTCAACAGCCTCAAAATCCTGAGTCCAGTCAACGAGCTGAATCCAGCCGCCACACTCAGAATGTCATAGACGACAGTGATCCAGAAGTGGATGAAGTCATCTTGGCTGATACACCTCCCAATAGTAATAACGCTGGGGGTGGTTTAACGGATTCTCCCAGCAATGACATTGGGGGTGGTTCGATGGCGCCTCTTACAGGAGGTGATCAAACTCATTCTCCTCAATGTCCTTCGAATGAAAATGATGATGAGAGAATGAAAGAGCTTGAAAACAAAGTCAATACTTTGATGACGGTTCATGAGGTAAAGAAGACGGGTATTCCATGTCCTTATCCAAGAGAATGGGATTCAATTCCATACCCGACAAAATTCCATCTGATCAACTTCACACCGTTTGAAGGAAAGAGCTCGCCTATTCAGCACTTGATTTATTTCAAGTCACATTTGGGCATGATATCTGGAAACGAGGCTTTAATGGTCCGGTCATTCGTTGGCACCCTTCGTGGATCCGCCTTCGATTGGTATCGACGCCTCAAACCAGGGAGCATCAACTGCTGGGATGACATGGAAAGTTTGTTCCTCAGCAACTTCTTCGATGATGATACCGAAGTGTCAATCGGAACCCTTTTGGATGAAAAGCAAAATGACGGAGAGTCGGTCGATAATTTTATCAAACGCTTCCGTAACAAGGCAATGAATTGCAGAGATCCTGTCACAGAGGAATTCATCTTGCAGACATGCCACAACAATCTTTCCATCGATGTCCTGGAAGTCCTGGGGGTCATACCATCCAAAACTTGGAAGGATTTGAAAATGCGCGGTGAACAAGCTAAACATTTTCTTAAAAGGAAGAAAACTGAGAGGAGCCAACCGACGACGTCTGCAATCACTGGGAATGCGACTCTCGACACGAGGTTCCAAAAGGAGTATTCCTTCGAAGATGATGAAGCTCCAACCATTTTGAAATACCTTCTGGCCAACGACAAAATCGAGCTGCCACCTATTAAAGATCAAGAGGGTGCTCAGATGGTTACGGATCCAAATTACTGCGCATACCACAGAAGGGTTCTTCATCCCACTAATATTTGCTTCGGACTCAAAAATAAGATCCAAGCCTTAATTGACTCCGGCGTTATAACGGCAAAACAAGCCAAATGAGGACGCATCTAACTCCAGTGGGTGCACGAGTATAAACTGTTTCCCCTCACTCCAAAGAGTATACGAGTATAAACTGCTTCTCGATCATCCGACTAAATACAACCCGGTCTCACAAAGGAAACTGGGGGTGGATGATTTATGTAACGGGTAGTTCCTAGAGAATCTTATATTCTTAAGGATAACCCGAACATGTGAATGATAATGACGTACTCCTCGTTATACCCAGTTTTACAAAGAAAACTGGGGGTCGATAATTTATGTAACGGGAAGTTCCTGGAAGAATGTCAAATGTTCTTAAGGATAACCTGATTATTATGAACAAAATGAGAAACACTACACTCCCGTTATGATTTGTACTCACACTCCCATTGTTCCTTTGGTCAAACCTTTAAACAGTTAGGACCAAAGCCAAAATCCCCTCTCGATTCGTTCCATGAACGAGAGGTCAACAAATTAGACGATCAAACCTTTAAACAGTTAGGATCGTATCAAAAACCCCACATGGTCAAACCTTTAAACAGTTAGGACCATAACCAAAATCCCCTCTCGATTCGTTCCATGAACGAGAGGTCCATAAATTGAACGATCAAACCTTTAAACAGTTAGGACCGTCTCAAGTTCTCATTCGATCAAACCTTTAAACAGTTAGGATCGTTTCAAAACTCTCACCTGGTCAAACCTTTAAACAGTTAGGACCAAAACCAAAATCTCCTCTCGATTCCTTCCATGAACGAGAGGTCCATAAATTGAACGATCAAACCTTATGACAGTTAGGATCGTATCAAACTCCCACTTGGTCAAACCTTTAAACAGTTAGGACCAAAGCCAAAATCCCCTCTCGATTCCTTCCATGAACGAGAGGTCCACAAATTGAATGATCAAACCTTTAAACAGTTAGGATCATCTCAACCCCTACTTGGTCAAACCTTACTACAGTTAGGACCACAACCAAATCTCCTTTCGATTCATTTTACGAACGAAAGGTCAACTTGTGAATTGGATAATCAAACCTTATGACAGTTAGGATTATTCAAACCAATCCAGATTCTCTAGGTGGAGATCCCACTTCGAGTTTCCTTTGCACCAGGAGATAGAATATAAAATTCTTCCTCTCCGATTCTGGGTTTATCTCTACCAACAAACAAGAGACCAGGAGATAGAATATAAAATTCTTCCTCTCCGATTCCGGGTTCATCTCTACCAACAAAAAAGAGACCTGAATACTCCAATGGGTATACGAGTCTAAACTGTTTTCCTATCCTCAACAGGTAGTTTATGGAGAATATCACTCAAAATATTCTTAAGAATAACCTGAATACTCCAATAGGTACACGAGTCTAAACTGTTTCCCTATCCTCAACAGGTAGTTTCTGGAGAATATCACTCAAAATATTCTTAAGAATAACCTGAATACTCCAATAGGTATACGAGTATAAACTGTTTCCTTAATTTCAACAGGTAGTTTCTGGAGAATATCACTCAAAATATTCTTAAGAATAACCTGAATACTCCAATGGGTACACGAGTCTAAACTGTTTCCCACACCCAATAGGAAGTTCCTGGAGAATATTGATCTGAATGTTCTTAAGGATAACCTGTTGAATTCTCAGTGAACATGTCAATTCAATGACAAAAGCTGAACCTACAAGAACAAATACCAGCTTCGATTCAAGATCTCGACAACGGTCAAGCGATAAACGCGACGCCGGAAGAACATTAGCTATTCTACAAAGAACTGAATAGACTAAA
>BQKN01056190.1:0-13579 GCA_022839385.1 Asparagus kiusianus
TATATAATTTATTATTGAGTTTAATTCAAACCTTGGCTTGAATCCATTTTAGGCGAGAAAGTGTTGTATAGTGGTTATGTTATCCAAAAATCAGAGAATAAATTTCTACAAAAGAAAATAATATGTCATATGACCATTAATTTATGAAAACATATGAGGACTGCAGATAGTTAAACAAATTAGCGTAAATTTTCATAAAAACTCAATAGTAAACGATCAACTATAATCATTATTACAATTAAAATATAAAAATTATTGATATTCTTTACTAACCTGATACTCATAATTATGGAATAAATCTTGAATATAAAATTGGAATTGAGATGGTATTATCATGTAGGTAAAAGAATATGTGTCAGAAACTAAGAAAACAATATGTAAATTATATTCTATCCTAATCCTATATGAACTATCTATAGCTTAACAATTTAAAAAATAATTTTAATAAAATATACAAAATATCTTTATGGTATTAATTTATTAAAATAAAGAAATAATTTTTAACTATACACGTTGATCCCGCTGGCGTGGGGCCAACATTTCCTACAGTGTTTCTCCGAGCTATTAACAGCAATCAATGAAATTAAAAACTTAACAGCCCAGCCCATGTAATACGGACACAATCCGGCCCGTAATCTTTGTATTACCTTTTTTGTAGTGTTCAATTTAGTGGTTTGGATACCAATTACACTTATTTGAATTTTTTCATGCGTGCTTCTCATTAGTTTTCTCAAATTTATGTTCTCTTTAAACTGTACTTATCTTGATGCAAATGACTGAAGTTCAGACTCTTTTTACCACACTTTTCATGAGAATGTCCTACAAAATGTGCCCCGGACTGTATAATTGATTAGTATATAAACAAATGTGACGCCCATGGGTTCACACAAGGCTACAGTCCAAGGTGAAACCAAGAATGTCAAACCTGTCATGCACCACACCGTGTAATAACATGTTTCACCATCACAATTACTATCTCTCTAGTAGAGTTAAATAACACGTGTAGGTACAAAAACAAGTAAAAGATAATACAGGAGTCAACTGATGAAATAATAGAGATCAAATTAATACTTCATCATCTAACATACTAAAGTACAAGTCAATGTTTGAAGTGAATAAACTGGAACTTCTCAACAAGTCTCAAATACAAATGTCTGAATAAAAAGGAAATAAGGCACACGGCCTTTACAACTTCTAGAATAAACTCTCAAAATGTCTAAACAAATCCTACAGTGGAGCTCAAAAGTAAAATATAACTATAATAGAATAGCCGAAGCTAAAGTGCCTCGCCATCAACCTGCGATCTCCGGGCTCCGGGCTCGTTACCTAAAAGGGGGAGGAACAACGAGCGTCAAAGCGCTAGCGAGCAATATCACCAACCCCAAGGAAAGGGCCCGTTGAATACAGAAAATACAGTTATAATATATATATATATATAATCACAAATCCTATTTAGGTAATTACAACGTGAGCATAAGTACGTCGAGCGAAATAATCTAAACAAAGAAACCCTCATGTATATACCATGTAGCTCAGATTGCAAGTACCTAGGTATAAGAGGATTTTAGTATTTAGGAAGTTATAACACGAGCATAGGTACGTTGAGCGAAATAATCCAAACAAGGAAACCCTCATGTATATACCATATAGCTCAGATTGTAAATCCCTAAATACCAAACCCAAAATCTAATGCAAGAACAAATAACTTAAAAGAATACAAAACCCATCTCTACTTTCAAACATAGTGTCATGTCGAACTCACATGAGTGTCATGTGAGAAAAACGATTAAGTGTCCAACACATAGACTATATTGATTAAATGTCCAACACATGGACTGCATGAAGTAAACGTCCAACACATGGGCTGAAAGTAACGAGTGTCCAACGCATGTACTGAATATAACCAATGTCCAACGCATGGACTGAATATAACCGATGTCCAACACATGGACTGAATATAACCAATGTCCAACGCATAGACTAAATGTAACCATTATCCAACACATGGACTAAATATAACCGATGTCCAACGCATGGACTAAATATAACCAATGTCCAACACATTGACCGAATGTAACCGATGTACAATGCATGGACTAAATATAACCAATGTCCAACACATGGACCGAATGAAATGAATGTCCAACACGAGGACTGAAAGGTAATGCATGTCCAACACGGGGACTGAGTAAGATGTATGTCCAACACGAGGACTAAATATAAATTATGCAAAGTGTAAGTGTTGATGATACATATATACACAAAAGATACACATAGACTCATGTCACACGTGCCTCGGTGTGCGGATCGGTACTTGTGTCAAAAGTCAACTCACATGTACATATAAATCACTAACATTATAAACTAGTGTCAGATAATCGAGGCGAACTCGAAAAGCAACTCAAACAGATCAAAAATCTGTAAAACACCTCAAAAGTCGACTCATGTATCGACTAGGATTGGTCGACTCATTGGTTGACCAGTCAAAAACACAAAACTAAAAACTTTTCCGTCAGTCAACTCATTAGTCGACTCATCAGTCGACTCATAAGTCGACTCATTGGTCGACTGAGCAGAAAATCCCCAGTTTTCTGCTTATGATGATTATCTGCGAAAATTGATAAAAACTAAGGTTCTCTTTGTTCATGTCCAGCAATATATATTCAATTCTAACACATGTATATCAACAGAAAAGAAAGACTTGCATGTATTATTTTGCATTATAACCCTAAACATATTTCTTCATGTTTAAAAACGTGTTGAAAACATTAAATCACATGAAACCCATATTTAAGACTAATTCCAGACCTGGATCTATATCACAAAAACGTTGGTGAGCTTTTTACTAATTGAAAAATATAGATCTCGTAGCTTAGAATGTAAAGCATCTATTTTTATACACAAAATATGTTTTAGGCTCAAAAATCTGAAATAAAAACTCATAGAAACTATACAAACAGTGGGTGAGGGCTGGGCGAGATGTTACTCGCCTTTGGTATGCTGACCAACTCCTGAATCCGAGAGAGAAAGTTCTCCTATGCTGCACCTCGTCAAAACCCGCTAAAATCCTCCGAAAAATCCCCCAAAAATCGCCAAAAACAAACTAGGGTTTTGAGGGGGGAGAGAGGCTAGGGTTTCTCTGATAACTGATGGGTTTTCGGGTTGGTTTTGGGTAGGAGAGATTTTTATATAAGCGGTCAAACCCGTAACAAAACCAACCCAACCCGCAAATAAAAGAAAAGCTGGAAATCAGCTCGTCAGTCAACTCATAGGTCGACTCATCAGTCGACTCATTAGTCGACTCATGGGTCGACTCATAAGTCGACTGAGCAGACATTTATTTCCAGATTCGTGCGTGTTTTGTTATTCCGCCAAAACCAATGCACGAACTCTATGAAACCATACTTATACATGTCTTGAAACTTGCTACCAAGTATATCCATGACCTCAAGTCATTTACCACACATAGAACTATTTATCACTAATAGTTCACATATACTTCTAATAAAATACGGGGTTTTACAATAAACACTTTTCATGTGGTATTTCCCGTATAACCCTCCGCCGAGCTACGAATTCCCCACCCCGCTGTCGCCGAATCAGGTATCACCGTTGTTTCCTTGGTACTATAAACCTCTGTCGGGCACATCCGCGACGGTCTAGGGAGGAGTTCCGATGGTCGAAGTGGCGGCGGTGGCGGTGTTGGTACTGTTATTAGTTTAGAAGGGTAATGTTGTCTTCCCCTTGTTTATTTTTTCTTTTTTAGCTTTAATTTTAGTGGGGAAGTGTGTTTGGGGGGTCGTTTTGAGCATCAATTTAATTATTTATACATCTTAAACTCAGATGAGGTAGGGTATTTTTAAAAATACCCTCATTTAAGGGAAATTTATGCAAATAACCCAATTAAACAGAAAAGATTATGTTTTTAAACCTTCATAATTTATTATTAATAAATAGTTTGGATGATATGATAAACCCAGTTTACATAATCTTTCCAAATTTTCAACAATATTATCAATAAATTATTATCAATTAATAGTTTTGATGAGATTTTTATGGGTTGAGGGTTTTTCATTTGCAAGAGGAATATTTCTTAATGATGTTTTGAGATTTTGTCGTCCAAGGGCTCGGCGCCCAATAAGAAGATCACCAATGAGTTCACCGGAGCTGGATCAAGAGGAGATGTTGGTTCTTGAGGTCGCACATCATTTGGAGGAGAATGTTGTGAGGACAATCACTATGGATCTCACTGTTGGGCTCGTTCGAGGAGGGAGGGTCATAAACATTGGATTTCCGATCACTAAGAAATTTTCACTTTTTTCTGATCTGAATGTATTAGATTTGATGAATGTGATATCTTGATTACTCTATTTCTCATGAAAAAGCTTGATCTTTTTTCCCTTTTATTCAGGTGTTGGATTAAATTTTCATATATATGTATAATAAATATTACCATTAAATCTGGTGCATCCCGGGGTTTCTATTTTCTTTCTTTTTTTAATTATAAAAAGCTCGATCTTTTTACCATTTATTTACTTGTTGAATTAAGTTATGTATTCATATTATAAGTTTTGTTATTTAATCTTCTACATCCAATAGACTGTTCTATGCAATATACCTTGTTACAAAAGGTAATAGTCTAGATTCATATTCTGTTTGTATTGTTATCGCAATGAATTTATGGTGATGCATTATCATTAACTATTAACTATAGTGTGATAGTTGAATTCATATTGTGTTAGTAGTGTGTCTTTGGTATGTATTGAATTTGGATTAACAGAAAATTGATAATTTCAACTAGAGATTTGGATTAGAAGGGAGTAAGATGGCAAAGACTTCTGCGAAGTTTGTTAACCTGGCCCTTGTGCTCTCTCTCCTTCTCTTCATCTCCATGGCAGAGGGGAGGATTTTCACTCGTGAGTTGTTAATTGGTTATTCACCTTTATACTTATGATTCAAGATTCTTCTAACACCTATTTTCTGTGTCTCATGAATCCACAATGAGATTTTGTACACGCAGCTAGTCTAATGGAATAGTCTATGATATTGATAGTTCAACATTACTTTTTTTAGTCATAGCACTATATGTAGCATTTTGTTCCTGACACTTGTGTTTGTGGAATTTAATATTAATGATTCAGTGAAAGATAAATCAAGTATTACCTACATATGTGTAGTTCCTGCATTGTACACAATGAATTTGAATTAACAGCTCTCCTATTTTTTGTGTCTCATGGATCCACAATGAGATTTTGTACACGCAGCTAGTCTAATGGAATAGTCTATGATATTAATAGATTAACAATACTATATAATGATTTAGTGAAAGATAAATCAAGTATTACCTACATATGAGTAGTTTATTCCACCGAAATTCTATAACTCTAACCCCTACTTGTTATCTCTGTTCAAGGCACATTCCTGTTTAATGCCTATATAAGGAATTTTAATGCCTATATAAGATATAGTAATCTAGTTTTTTATAAGGAATTTTAATATTTTAATTGATTAAAATATTTTGTTGTTTTAAATCATATCATAATCTATTGATTCGCGAAGGACTCCGACGGCCGAAGGATATTGATCGGCAGGGCCGACCTCAAGGTCAAGATCTCGCCTGGCATCGGAGTCGGGGGATATGATGTTCAAGGGATCGTGAAGGATCAGAACGATGGGAGCTATGTAGTGACCTATGCTGTGTCTAAGAGAGGGAATTACATAGTGCACGTCGAGTGCAATGGAAGGCCGATCATGGGCGGCCCTCATGGTGAACCAAACTATGCCCAATATGCCTAATTATTCCGGATCGCATAGGCTTTTCCTCGCTTTATCGGGATGGTACCTGGTATGGTTCAGGGATCTTCGGGTGGAGTTTTGATGTCGGGGATGACCGGAGGTGAGATTTGTTAAAAGTTTATTTGAATGGTAATTGGTTGAAAGCATACTGAGTTTGCTGCTTTTGTAGATATGAGCACAATGGGAACTCTAAGTTAGGCTGCACAGATGCAGGCGCAGCAGTCGGCTGCGGCCGATTCAGGTTTGGATTCTGCTTCCTACTTTATGATTTGGTCTTGCATTACCTTTAGTGGCTCTTATTGCTTTCGGACTGGGATGGTTAGTTCCTTGTTGGTTGGTTTTTAGATTTAGTTTTGACTAGTGTCGTAATTGATGAAGAAAAGTGTGATATTCTTACAAATTGTTGTTATACTTTCGCCTAAAGTTGACATGAAATCCTTGGGTGTAGGTGAACTTATTAGCAGTTACTTTTGGTTGGTTTAAGCTCTATAGTCTGATGTTTGGGGGGGGGGGGATTGGAAATTTGGCGCATCACAACATGCCATGATATTATCCTTTCGAGTAACAATATGTCATGATAACCTCATAGTGTATATACTTCTTGCAGGCATATATGTTTCTTGAAACTTATACCCAACATTTTAAGTTTCCTAGTGGATGTGGTGATTGATCACTCGAACTGATATATTTTTGCTAACCCCTACCTGTTATGTTCTCTGTTCAAAGCACATTCTTGTTTAATGCCTATAGAAGGTATAGTAACCTAGATTTTTATTACTATATAAGGAATTTTAATATTTTAATTGATTAAAATATTTTGTTGTTTTAAATCATATCATAATGTATTGATCGTATGCACTATGCAGGCAAACAAATAAATCTACACAAAAACATAAACTAATTAAAAGCATGCAAAGAAAAAAAACTATTGATCGTATGCACTATTTCGGTTTAATCAAATAAACTCAAATTAAAATAATATCAAACATGAAGATTTACCTTGATATATGGGAGAACCTGCAACAATCAAATCTTTATTCCTCCAAATTCGGCATGAAAATTGAAGAATTTTGAAAACAAAATATCAATTGACATAAAAATTAATTGCAGTGTAAACCAAATATCACCATTAAATTAAATACACAATATTTTTAAAGAATAATCATTAAAATAAAAAAACCATAAGGAGATGGAGAGTTACTATGAAAATTGTGCAATTTATTGGTTTATATATAGGCATGAGGTATTGCATGTGATATGATAATAGTTATAATTAGAGTTTCATTAGGATTTGACCATAATTAGAATATCTAATCAATCGGGGGGATTTGTTATCAATCGGGGATGTTGTGTAAAAAGTTAGAGTCTACAGATAAAGATCAGAACATTGATTAGACTTTAATCCCTCGTCCATTATTATACCAATAATAGTAATATTCTATTTGACCAATTATGATTACAGTAATCAATTATCATAGATTAAATATAAAGTTATTAAATATGATTAGAGTACTCAATATTCTATTTGACCAATAACAGCAATATTCTATTTGACCAATTATGATTAGAGTAATCAATATTCTATTTGACCTATCATCCTTGAAGTTATTATAACAGAGATTTAGAATAACAACGTCACTCTTCCACAATAACAACGTCATTTCCCATCATTAAATTCCTATCATCTCACTGGGAATTTGTTATCAATCGAAAATTAACATTAAATTAAATTAAATTTAGAATAACAGAGATTTAAATTTCCTTATTATCATCTCACTGGGAATTTGTTATCAATCGAAAATTAAATTTGTTATCATCTCACTGGGAATTTGTTATTCTAAATCTCACTGAGATTTAGAATAATAGAGATTTAGCTCACGCATAAGCAATATCTCACGAAAATTGACATTAAATTAAATTCAAAAATTAGATTTTGATTATAGATAGGATAGTTCAAACTATATAGGGGTATATTTGTCTACAGAAAGCTTTTCCCGAACTCGTGCTTTTAAAGGGAGTATGACTAGTTGAGATGCACGTGCAATGCACGTGGTTAAATATCATAATTAATTAAATTAATAAAAATAGAATAAAAATAAAAAGAAAATAAAGTTTTTGTGAGATTGATTATCAACTCAATAATCTCTTTCTCAACTGAAATATTGTCATTATTTCCTTCAACCCAGATTGTGACCACATGGTCTACTATTTATGAGTTATAAATACATTAATCTAGTACAACATCTCTGTTTATTAGTATCTTGAAGTATTTAAAAGATGGGTAATCATTCAATTCGTAAAAAAAAATTATATGAATTTATTTGCAATATGTCCATTAAACTTTTAGTTGTCGTTTGACTCATATTCAAATTAACTTTTAGTTATGGTTTCACTCATATTTACATTATCTAATATTCTCATTCAATTTTATAGCTCATTCTCTTTATCATAGAAGTAAAACTGAAAGTATGAAGAATTATTTTCTTACGAAATTAAAGCAGGGGGATTATGATATATTTCGTCATGTGTTCTAAATATAATTTTTTTCCTTTGATGTAAGGTCCCTATCAAATCATACCCTAAACGATGTGAATAAAAAATACTATTATAACTCACTTATCTAGGGTAATTGCATTATATATAGGATACATAACTCATCTGAAATATCCACATTTGCTAAGTGGATTTTGCTATTGTAAGATTATATGACCCTTTTAAATAAATCATAAAGTATATATATGGAAACCTTAATGCTTATAGTCAATAGTTGGGCTCCACAAAATAGGTTAAGTTTACATTATAGTCTGCTATTTGTAGTATTGTTGGCAATAGCATTACATTTCCTCTTTATATATTATTCACGCTTTTATGATGTAAGTTCTCTTTTACTAATCACTCAATTGGCCATATTTAGTTTTTATAATATCAGAGGTTAGAATATTCTCTTATGTTTGAAAAGTGTTGACATAATTTTTTTAAAAAATATATAAACATAGTAGCAATAGTATATTCTTCATTTCAACTCAAACATTGGCTTAAAGTCATTTAAGGTGAGGCCCTTTCTAAGTTAGAATGATGATGTAGCGATTACACAATCCAAAAGTTAAAGAAAAAAATTTCTACAAAGGAAACATAATTTATTATGTTAAATTAACAACTAATTTATAAAATATACATGGGCGGTGCAAATAGCTATACAAAGTAAGGTATATATCTTCATAAAAATTTTATAGTGAGTGACCAACAACAATCATCCTAATTTAAGAATAAATAATTATTATCTTAGTTACAAATTTGATACGCGTAACTGTAGAATAAATCTCAAGTAAAAAATAAGAATTAAAATTGTATTAAATTTTAAAAGTAATAATTTAAATTATTAAGCACCAAATATTAGTTCATGTGAGAAAATAAAGTAATATATGGTCTATATGCCTATATAATCAATGAATCAAACGTATTACAACTATGATGACTACAGTCAAAATTATATTATTGATTCACATTAAATATAATTTATAAAAAATACTACATTAGAGTCAAAATCCTTTTAACCACTATATAGATTGTCTAAAAATTTTTGCATATATAAATTACACTGCTTACGAACAACAATGTGTTGTACACTCTATGGCCTAATAATCTTAAGAATGATTTACTATTCAATATCATCATTAATTGACGTATCTATACATTACACTGAAAACATATTAAAAATTTAGAAAACTATAAAAGAAACACCCTAAAAAATTTTAAAAATTATAAAAAAATATCCTAAAATTTTGTAATTTGCAAATACACAAAACTATTAAAACATTACATTGAAATCAAGGAATTACAAAAAATTATTAAAAATTTAAAACTTTGTAGGGGTAATGTGCAATGTGCTAAACTTTAAGGATGTTTTTTTTGTAAATTTTAAATTAAATAGATTTTCAATCATGTTTATTCTTTTTAAAAAAGTTATGGGAAATATTGACCATGAAAGATTTTTTCTAAACCTATACTTTTAAAATGAGTATGATATTTTTTATAAAATTTTAATTTTCTACGGGTTATTAGTAATTTTATATATTCAATTTAGTGTCTATAGGTTAGAAATTCTCATAGGTTTTTTATAAATTATGAATTTTAGCTTTTTTTTTGTAATTTTTAAACTTATAGGCCTTTTCTACGGATTGTAAATTATTTATAGACTATTTATAATTCCTATACTTTCAATTTACTAATGAGTTTGAAATTCTTAGGGTGTTATTTGTAAATTTTAAATTTTAAGGTTTTATTTATAATTTTTTAAACTTCAAGGTTGTTTTCTATAAATTATAAATTATGTAGGGGATATTTGTAATTCCTATATTTTCAATGTACTATTAGGTTAGAAATTATCAAGATTTTTATAATTTTGATGGTTTTAATTTGTAATTTGTAAAAAGTTCAGAGTGCTTATTGCAAATTCCATAAATTTTTGGGGGTTATCTGTGTTATTTATAGATTTTTAGTATGTTTATAGGTTTAAAATTTTCAATGTATTTTTTATAAATTTTAAAATTTTAAGGGTTTTTGTAATTTTTAAAACTTATAAAATATTTTCTTCAAAGTTAAAAAACTTCTAGTTTCTAGCTAGCATATGTTTTTCATATTTCTCACTGAATTAAAATAAGTAAAATTTATAATTTTTAAAATATTTTAATAAAATTTTAAATTTGTAGGGGTGTTTTTGTAATTTAAAAACTTGGAGGATATTTTTTACAAAGTCCAAAAAATTTTAGTTGTTGGCTAACATATGTTTTTAGATTTCTCTGCGAACTAAAATAATAAAGGATTTTAATTATATTAAATATATTTATTTTATCCAATAACATGTTAAGTCTCATTATGAATATGATAAATCAGTTAGTTACTAATTCAAAGAAGATATAATAATTAGAATAGATTAGGATAACAATGTAATATTTAAAAAAGTTAAGGGTAATATTGACCATAGAAAGATTTTTCTGAACTCGTGCTTTTAAAGGGAGTATGACTAGATTTTATGCACGTGCAATACACGTGGTTAAATACTATGATTAGGTATTTTTAGTTTATTTTCTTACTAAAATTTAATCCTCGGTTACTCTTTGCTAATTTTTTCTCACTTTGATTAAGTATTTTTGGTTTATTTTCTTACTAAAATTTCTTCCTCAATTACACTTTTATTATTTATTTGTTTAATGTTTATTTGAATAGGCTACACCTAGTTTAAATTTTTATGTTAATAGTTGAATTGTTAGGAGATAAATATAATCTAAAGCCAATTTAAATTTTCATTTTATTTCGATCGGCATGAAACCGAGCTTGACCTTAAGAAGTATAGTGTTATGAAAGTGAAAATACTTGAAAAAATAACGTTAAAAATGGAAGATGAATAATAAAGAGAACGAGTCAAGGTGATTGATTTAAAGTGAGCTAAAATGATAGAAAATAGTTAATGAAAAAAATCACAAACTAAAGATTAATGCTAACTCTAGTACACATTTATATGATAAAAACATCCACACATGCATATGAAAGCACTAAAAATAGTTTATGAAAATCCCTTCCAAAGATTCCTAATTTTTCTAAAAAAATAAAATTATTCTATAACAATTCACAAAACATTATTTTTTGTTGCTTCTATTTTATTTTTTATTGAGTAGAGATCAATCCTTATTCATCTTTATCTTTTTCTTGGGTAATTCTAGAGCAGTGTCTTCATCGTCTACATCAATTGTGATATGAGACTGGAGCATGTTATCTTTCCTTGAGCTCATTCATCTTTTGTCTTCTCGTCTAAATTCACAAAGAAGTTGAATATATTTCTTATGTTCAACACAAACTTCTGACAATACGAACTTTGATTTTTTTTCCTATTTCAATAAGAATAAATATTAATTATATATATATGAACTTTTTTGTACTTTTAATTTATTACTTAAATAAGGTTAGAAGCTACCGCTTTTTTCTCTGCAATGAATTCTTTTGTTGTGCATTCAATAAGAATTTTTGCTGTATCATAATATTACATTTGTTCTGTTTGTTTCATTTTCCATAAGGATCTGAACTAAATACATAACATTTTTCATTGTTAATTTGCCTTAGATTATAATATTAATATTAAATTTTGATATATTTATTCCATGGAGAAGATATATCACTTAACATTGGTACTACATCATCGGCGATTCTATAACATTTATCATTTGTACACTTATTATTAACATCTATATCAACTTTTTTGTTGCAGCATTTGCAAACATAGAACCACTGCTCAACTCTATTATAAATGGTAGTTATCATTGCCTTAAAGGTGCGATAGTGTGTTTATATATTGGTAAATTATTCTTAAGTTTAATTGTATGAATTTAGGAGTAGATTTTCTAAGATCATACCTCTTTTGAGTATTATAATGGTTGTATATATTAGTAATTTTAATTTTTGCTATATTTATAAAGAGCCTTAATGGAGATGCTTTTGTCTTGGCAGCTTACTCTAAAAGAACGTTGCATATTAACTTTAAAATATAACATTTTTTTCTTTACAGTGTTATATGGATGTTTGCTTGGTTTGCTTACTAACCTCTTATTTCTTCAGTAAGTTATATCTTTGGATTGACATATATTATTGACGCAATTTAAGATGACATACAAATCTACTCTATAAAATTAAGACAGATATAAGGTGAATTTTATATTTAGTGGCCTTTAATAAGAATTTAGTAATAAAATATAATACATTTATATTTAGATATCTTGAATTCTAATAGTGCTATTACATCATTATCTTTGATCGTGTCTTTAATAATTGATCCTTCGTTAGTAGTCATACCCCTAAATAAAGTCACACGCATGGTCGTCATACTATATAAGAGAAAGAAAAAGGGCAATTTTATACTTTTTGCTTACGCAGAGTCATGACATGGTAATTTTTCTTTTACCTTCCATGAAGAATATTTCTTTGATTGGAACAAAGTGTTCAATATACTCTTTAGGGGATATTCAGTCGGTGTTTCTTTGATAAATATAACTTATGTTAGTGTTAATTGAAGTGATTCATGGACATTCCGAATTCCATTTGAAATGAAAACCGCTTGATTCTTTTGAAGGACATCTCTAAATTTTCTAATAGTTCTACATACATAAATCTTTATAATTTTTTACTCTATAAATATTATTGCCATTAGAGATCAATATTTATAGATTATAATTAATTAATGTTAAGCTATTATATGATAGTCTTTTATTACTTTTTTGCGATTTAGTCTTCTATCAATTAATGATACTTATGTATTTTTTGTTGGCCTTCTTGTTTTGATGATGATTTACAAACAATTTACATCTAATGTTGTTTGTATAGTGTTGGTGTATTTCTATTTATTGTAGACAAACAACAAGTTGGAGGATGGATGGAATAGAGCTTCAACGATCATATCCAATGGAGGTTGGCGGAATTGTGGAGTGAAGCCTACGCATTCAAGTTAAAGATTCAAGTTCAAGCTTCTTCCGCAAGTGTACCAAGTTAAGCTTATTGAAGATTAAGATCAAGCTTGGGTAATTTAGTTTAGGTTTTTATATTATGTGTGTTGGTACTCTAAGCTCAATCAATATACACACATACACGTTTTGGTTTTGTATATATATATAGTTATATATATATACATATATGTTTTGGTTTAATTTCTTAGATATGAAACAAATATATTTTCATATACATACTCATATTGTGACGCCCCTAGGTTCACACAAGGCTGCAGTCCTTGGTGAAACCA
>BQKN01056193.1:6820-17267 GCA_022839385.1 Asparagus kiusianus
CCAAAACCCTAAGGCGGACGCCGGTCAACGTGTAGCCCTAGGTCAACGCCGGACAGCGCGTTGCGACAAAAGTCAACACGTGGCGACGAAAGTCAACACGTGACGACAAAAGTCAACCCACACGATACCAAAACCCTAAGGCGGGCGCCAGTCAACGCGTAGCCCTAGGTCAACGCCGGACAGCGTGTTGCGACAAAAGTCAACACGTGACGACGAAAGTCAACACGTGACGACAAAAGTCAACCCAAGCGGTTCCAAAACCCTAAGGCGGACGCCGGTCAACGTGTAGCCTTAGGTCAACGCCGGACAACGCGTTGCGACGAAAGTCAACACGTGGCGACGAAAGTCAACACGTGACGACGAAGGTCAACCCAAGCGGTTCCAAAACCCTAAGGTGGACGCCGGTCAACGCGTAGCCTTAGGTCAACGCCGGACAGCGCGTTGCGTCAAAAAGTCAACCGAAACCCTCAAGTCAACACGATGTGACGGGGATAGCAAGTTCAAAAGTCAACTCAATGACACGAGCCAAACTCAACTTATCAGCTGTAGACTCGAGACTCCGACGACGGCCAGGCGATAAACGCAGCGCCGGAACAACTTCGGTTATTCGACAAAGCACCGGATAAACCGAAGATCGAAAGAGCCGAGAGTTGAAGCGAACCACAGGTCCCTTAGGCCGACTGAAGGCTGGACCAATCATATCCAAAGTATTCCGGTCTCTTCTATAAAAGAAACAAGTCCGAAACACTTTGGAGGGGGTATCTGTAGGCATCGAAAATTGCCGATAGGTCCCCACTCACAGCTCGGTGTTAACGATCGACGATCGAACGACGCTACCCAGTTCATAAGAGCTCAAATGACGCCGGTGAGCGACTGAAGCAAACCGACGGATTACGTGAGCTGACAGAATGTCAGAATCACGAGGATACGGGTTGACCGAAAACCCCGCGATCACCGCAATTGGACCAACGCCCGTTGTACCCCGACCACCCCACAGATAATCCAACCATTGGGGCCTACAGAGCTCGCCGTCACGATTCCAACGTATCCGAAATCACTCAAATCCGAGTTCGGACGAAAAGTCAACAGCGAGTCAACGGCGGGACAACGGCAAGACAACGGCAGGACCTCGGACTGCGTTGGGACACCCAAATGGGCCTCGGCAGGCCCGGGACACCCGAGAGGCGTCTTGGCAAAGCCAAGACACCCCAGGGGTGTCTTGGCCAGGCCGAGACACCCTAGGGGTGTCTCACATCACCCCCCCCCTCTCCTTTTGGCTATAAATAGCCCCCTTGGCCTCCTTTGTGAGGGGCTTGATTTTTTTGCACTCAATTCAAGGCTGAATTATCTTAGCCAAGGATTGTTCTGCAAGAGAGCGGCGAAGCCCTGCCGGAGTGAGGAGTCAGAGTCTGCAGGAGAGCGGCGAAGCCCTGCCGGATCGAGGAGTGAAAGGTCTTCATCCTTTTCTTCATTCACCCCCCTTCTGTTCCTTGGTGTTGCCCTTCGCAGGCGACACTAAGAAGAGCTATTATCTCGCGTTAGCCGAGATATACGCTTTGCGCTTCTAGATCTCACGCGGATCGACGAAGTTCGGCTTCTATATCCCACGCGGATAGACGAAGCTCTGCCGGATTTTCTCGGAAGGATTTTTGAAGAGTCGGCGGTCCACGGATATCGACATCCCCGTCACAGGCCAACAACCCACGCAAGCGAGACCGCACCAAACCGGGCTCTCGTGTTTATTTTCGTTTAAGTTGTAACCCCTTTTGTTTTCATTTTATACTGTTGTAACGATCAAAGTTGTAACAGATCTCGAAAAAGAGAACATCAATGAAAACAGCAACTTTTACCGGAAACACCATTGAGCTATGAATCTCGCTTTATATCTCACCACCTTACAATTATCATTTATTTTTCTTATGAAGACCCATTTATATCCTGTAGGGATATATGAACTACAGGTTCAAAATACTTTAGCGAGTTCAGCTCAGCCTCAATTACCTCTTTCCATCTCACCTAGTCTGAGTGCTTCAAGCACTCTGCTACCGACTTAGGTTCTGGATCCAGATTATTTTCAGAGATAGTAAGAGCAACTGTAGAGGCAACTATGTTGTCGACAACTTTTATATTTCTATTATATATTTCTCCTTTTTCACAAATTTGTGGCCACTTAAATTCTTATTTTATATCAACCAAATCCTCGCCATTTCCCTTAACGTTTGGATTTGGCCGTTCCGCATCTCCAATGTTATGATTATCAAGTGCACGTGCAATTTATTAGAGATTTCGTCTTCAGGACAAGCCTCTTCCGGAGGTTATGAGAGTGACTGTCTTTCTCTATTAGATTTGGTGTACCGTGGACTTTTATCTTTTACACTAACATATTTCATATGCTTCTGGCACAGTACGCTTCTGGCGTACCAAATCATCAGTCAATATAATCAACATGAATATGGGGCTTAGTCACTCCTTTCTTTGGTAGATAATTTTATACTGAACTTCTAGTTCAGCCTACTAGTACGTGGATCTAAAAAATGAAGATTCTTTTCATTTTATGAAATTTCTCGACATTCTTTTATATTTTGGGCGCTAATCTCCCCCTAATGTCGAGAATTGATCTTCATTAAAAAAATGCAGTCAGCGTACCAAATTATAAATTGATCCCCTGACATGGGCCATAGGTACTAAATTATTGACGGAGTTTCATAAATAATTGTAAAACCCCGAAAATTTCTGTAGTATATATGTATATATATGTGTGAATTATTAGTAGTAGATAATTCCCTTGTGATGAATAGCTATATAAACATAAGATATATATGTATATCAGTGTTTGGGAACCCAGCAAGTGTCTGCAAGTGAGAGAAACCGAGTGAATTGGCGACCAGCATGCGAAATGCCATCAGCAGGCATTTTTATGCTGATCGGTCGACCGACGCGGTCGACCGATCAGCGATCAGAGGGGTTGCCAGGTTTTGGTTTCGGGTTTTTTAGTAGTTGGGTTATTGGATTTCGGGTCGGGTTGGGGAGTTGGTATTTACACCAACTCAACCCAAGAGAGCTCTCCCCACCTCAGACGTTAACCCTAGTCTCTCTCTCTTCTTCCTCAAAAACCCTAACCTGGATTTGGGATCTGGGAGCATTCTAGGAGATTTTTTTCAGCAGGATCTGGGATTTCCAGTAAGGGGGTCAACCTATTTCGGATCTAGGGCTTCCCTCAGCACCCAAGGCGAGTAATTTCTCGCCTAACCCCCACCCCTTTTGATTTAGATGCCAAGAACTGAGTTTTATTGGTTTTATGGAGCCAAATTCGTATTTTTGTTTAGCTAATAGTTTACTATATCATAGAATATGATTTTGAGACTTGATATGTTTTGAAAACTCACCAGGTTCTGTTTAAGATGATCTAGATCTGAGTTTTTGCCTAAAAGAGTTCAAAAACATCTTTACAGCTATTTAAAATGTTTTGGATTTTGATTCTCATGAAATTTAGATTTTTGGGAATAGAGATTTCAAGATGTGGGATTTATTTTGTATTTTCAGTGTTTTCCCTAATTCATCCAAACCCATGTTAAAATTTTGTTTCCAGGTTAGCAGCTGACAGAAAACCCAAGGCTGGGTTTTGTTCGCTCGGCGGTCGACCGACGCGGTCGACCGCTGAGTTCGTATTGGGATTTCGGTCGACCGTGACAACTTTTCGGTCGACCGCGATAATATTTCGGTCGACCGCGATGATTTTTTGGTCAATCGATGCGTCTGGCGGGCGACCGCCAAATTTTTGTATCCGAGTTCGGTCGACCGGATCGGTCGACCGACGATACTCTGTTGCAGACTTCCAGTTTTTGTGTATTTGAGTATTTTTACTCCTAGTCGGGGGTTTGTTTGGTTTATCTGACCATGGTAATTAGCCCCACTACGTGGTCATGCATGATAGATGACTTGAGGGTGTAAACTTGGGATATATACACTGAATTGGTTATGATTTTGACAAGCAAATCCCACTATATGTATCGTAGCGATCTTGTACTATTTCTACAGTCCTCGTGTTGGACTATAATCCATAGAAGTCCTCGTGTTGGACTATAATCCCTCTCAGTCCTCGTGTTGGACTATAATCCCTCTCAGTCCTCGTGTTGGACAATTGACACTTATTCCATGAGTTTGGAAAACTACGATTGTTAGTTCTTATTTCGGACACGGTTCTTAACCCGGTATGTGATCATTATACTACTTTTCACAACATGATGATTATGTAGATTTGGTATGACGCTTATGTAGTTTTGGACACAATATTCATGTGACTAACATCGTGATATTCACGTTGACTATGTTTCGGCACTGTATTTATGCTCGGGTAGTTGTGGTGTTTCTTTTATCATTATTACTGTATTAGAACCTTGGGTTTAGTACTTAGGAGTTTATAAATTTGAGATATAAGGTATATACATGAGGGTTTCCTTGTTTGGATTATTTCGCTCGACGTACCTATTCTCGTGTTGTAAACTCCTAAATACTAAAACCCTCCTTAGTGAGATCAACGGTTTTAGATCTATTATATATTATCTGTATTTTCTTATACAACGAGCCCTTTTCCCTTGGGGTTGGTTGTGATGTTACTCGCTAGCGCTTTGACGCTCGTTGTCCCTCCCCCATTTCAGGTCACGAGCCCGGAGCACGGAGTGTCGCAGGTAGCGGATCACTTTAGTGTTCAGCTTTACATTTTACTATGTATTATGTATCTTGGGCTCCACTGTAGTTGATGATTAGACATTTGAGGACTATTTCTTAGAAGTTGTAAAGGCTGTGTGCCTTATTTCCTTTTCGTCAGATATTTGTATTTGAGACTTGTTTAGTACCCCAGTTTATTTATTCTGACATTGTTCATGTATTCCCAATTGTTGGATGATGAGATATCTATTTGATCATTTAGATTTCATCAGTTATTCGAGTACTATCTTTTATTGCTTTTGTACCTACACCTGTTATTGATTCTACTAGATAGATGTTAATTATGATGGTGAAACATGTTATTGCACGGTGTGGTGCATGGCAGGTTTGATATTCTTGGTTTCACCTTGGACTGCAGCCTTGTGTGAACCCAGGGGCGTCACAGTTGGTATCAGAGCTCTAGTTCCAGTATCCTTAGGATCATCCTGTGTCGAGTCGTGGAGCTAGGATAGAGTTTCTTAGGATTCATGTATAGAGTCCGAAAGGATTTCCTAGTATGAGTGAGGACGATATATGCGTATATCTCAAAATTTGAAATTTTTTTTTCTTTATGACAACTATTTTATATAGATTCAAAGTATTTGTGTGAATACTATATGTTGTGAAAATTTCAATACGAGACGCTATTTATAAAAGTTTATTTTTGGACTCATGAAATTTTATCGTTCTTACCATCAGGATAGAGATGGCAGGACGAGGTAGACCCCGTACCAGGAGAGCTAGCCAGGCAGAGTCACAGCAGACTCCACCTGAGCAACAACCAGCTCAGTCCGAGCCCCAGCAGACTCCACCCGAGCCGTAGCAGGCTCCTCAGTACTTGGTGGACCTTATGGCCCCTCTTATCACTCGGATGACAGCTATCGAGGAGATGGTGATGACTCACATAGCACCACGGACACCACCACCACCACCACCAGTGGCTCAGCAGCCGGGGATACCTGCTGTTCCTGTTAGAGAGAGACCCCCAGAGGTCACGCCTGCAGCCATCCCCTTAGCAGTGCCAGACAGAGCCGCAGAGCAGGAGGCTTGGCTCCGTATGGTGGAGAGATACCAGAAGATGAGGGCACCGGAGTTCCAGGGGTCACCCGACCCTCTTGCAGCCCATAAGTGGAAGGAGGATGTGAGCAACATTCTCGACATACTAGGTGTAGACTCAGTTCAGAAGCAGAGATTGGCATCTTACAGCCTGAAGGGAGATGCCGGGAGATGGTATCGACTCCAGTTTACTCCAGATCAGAGGATGACTCTCACATGGGAGGACTTTATCTACTTTTTCGATGGCCAGTATATTTCTTCTGCAGCACGGACTGGGAAGGAGCTCGAGTTATCCCGGTTGACTCAGGGAGACATGACCGTGGCAGATTTTGAGAGCCGATTCATGAAGTTACTGCATTTTACTGGCATGTGGCAGACGGGAGAGCGTCAGGCTCAGATGTTCTTGGCTGGGCTTCGCCCTAATCTCCGACGGTACCTTGTTTCGAGGAGATTTTATTCAGTTAGGGAGGTGACTGAGGCTGCCACTTCTCAGGAGATTGAGACTTCTATGTTCCAGAAGGACAAGGAGGGGAAGGCCAAGACAGGGCAGAGCAGTGACAAGGGCAAGAACAAGAGAGGTTTCTCTGGTCATCAGCAGCAGCATCAGGGCCCTTATAAGAAGGGACCCCAGCAGGATCAGAGAGCGCATCAGCAGCGCAAGTTTCAGGGGTCTTGCTTTAACTGTCACAAGGTCGGGCACAAGGCATCGGAGTGCCGTAGCACACCAGCGGGAGCCCAGCAGGGCAAGGGTCCGAACCAGCAGCAGCAGCGCCAGCAGGGCAGAGGTCAGGGCCAGCAGATCAGGCTTGAGGCACCGCCAGCAGCTCAGAGGACTGATGGACAGATTCGGGCAGTTCAGGATGTTTCTCATGGATAGATTATCCCGTATTCTCCAGCCCCATCAGCAGAGCAGTCTTCAGCCACGGGCAGGGTATATGCAGTGGTTCCTCGTGATCATGGAGCCAGCGGAGCTGTGGTGGAGGGTACGTTCTTTGTGAACTCTCTTCCCGCCCGTATTCTTTTCGATTCGGGAGCTTCGCATTCATTCATCTCGCATGCATTTATGACTAGACTCCAGCTCGTAGCTCAGCCCTTAGACACCCCTCTATCTGTTTCCACCCCTTTAGGTGAGGTATCGCTTCTGGAGAGCGTTTGTAGGAGGTGTACCATCAGCCTAGACGAGTCGGAGTTCATCGTGGATTTGATAGTGTTGCATATGTCCGAGTTCGATGTCATCCTTGATATGGATTGGTTGTCTTCCTACCATATTAGTATTGACTGCTTTGCGAAGACAGTCAAATTGCGAGCATCCGACGGGTCCGAGATGATTGTAGCCGCCTCTCAGGGCAACTGACTTGCGGAGTCATTTCTGGCGTACATCGAGGAGGTGATGCGACGGGATCAGGGAGCTGAGTTATTGGAGACTAGAGTTGTCTCAGAGTATCAGGATGTCTTTCAGGACATACCTGGGTTACCTCCTGTAAGAGATGTTGAGTTCGGTATTGAGTTGCAGCCAGGCACCGCCCCGATATCCCGTGCACCCTATCGCATGGCACCAGCTGAGATGAGGGAGCTTCAGACCCAGTTGGATGAGTTGCTAGCCCAGGGTTTTATCCGCCGGAGTCATTCTCCGTGGGGCGCACCGGTCCTCTTCGTGAAGAAGAAGGACGGCAGTATGAGATTATGCATAGATTATAGAGAGTTAAACAAGGTCACTATCCGGAATAGGTACCCACTACCTAGGATTGATGACTTGTTTGACCAGCTGCAGGGGGCGCAGTATTTCTCGAAGATTGATCTTCATTCTGGCTATTATCAGTTGCGGGTTCGGGAGATGGATATTCCCAAAACCGCCTTTCTTACTCGATATGGATCCTTCGAGTTCTTGGTCATGCCATTTGGGTTGACCAATGCACCCGCGGTATTCATGGATTTGATGAACCGGGTTTTCCGTCCCTTCTTAGATCAGTTTGTGATCGTCTTCATCGACGATATTCTCATTTACTCGAGATCGGAGGCAGAGCACGAGGAGCATCTACGGATAGCGTTGAGGACCCTTCAGGAGCATCAGCTGTATGCTAAATTCAGCAAGTGTGAGTTTTGGCTTTCAGAAGTCAGATTTCTTGGCCACATCATCAGTAGAGAGGGTATAGCAGTGGACCCGGCTAAAGTCTTGGCAGTTCTTGATTGGGAGCCGCCGAAGACGGTCATCGAGATTCGCAGCTTTTTGGGTCTAGCTGGCTACTACAGGAAGTTCATTCAGGACTTCTCGAAGATTGCGACGCCGATTACACACCTTACGAAGAAGGGTGTACAGTTCATATGGAGCATGGAGTGCCAGAAGGCCTTTGATATCTTGAAGGCTAAGCTGACTACAGCTCCAGTTCTGACCATTCCGAGCAGCGACAGGACATTCGTAGTGTATACGGATGCATCATTGGCGGGCTTAGGAGGCGTACTGATGCAGACTCAGAGGGTGGTAGCCTATATCTCACGACAGTTGAGGGTGCATGAGCAGAACTACCCGACTCATGACTTGGAGTTAGCAGCAGTGGTGTTTGCACTGAAGTCATGGAGGCACTACGTGTATGGAGTGCAGTTTGAGCTGTTCACAGACCATCAGAGTCTGAAGTACCTCTTTTCCCAGAAGGAACTCAACCAGAGGCAGAGGAGGTGGATTGAGTTCATTAAGGACTACGAGTTCGCAATCCAGTATCATCCAGGGAAGGCGAACGTCGTAGCAGATGCTTTGAGTAGGAAGCGTCGACATCGGGTTGTGGCTTTGAGGTGTTCACTGCACAGAGATCTTATCACTCTTAGCCAGTTTGATTTTAGACCCGAGATTGGAGGAACCAGTGCATTCTTGGGAGCTATGTCAGTGCAGCCATCTTGGAGTGACAGAGTTGTCAGAGCTCAGTTGGAGGACTCTTGGATTCAAACCCGTAAGGGGGAGATTTCCAAGGAGCCTAAGACTGATTGGACCATTGGAGAGGATGGAGGTCTACGGATGAAGGGTAGATTGGTTATGCCAGCCAGTGCAGAGCTGAAGAGGGAGTTATTCGATGAGGCTCACCGTACTCGGTACACAGTACATCCAGGGACTACCAAGATGTACAAGGACCTGAAGAGGCGATTCTGGTGGAGTGGCATGCGGAGAGAGATTACAGATTATGTGGCTAGATGTTTTACCTGTCAGCAGGTGAAGACAGAGCATCAGAGACCGGCAGGGACACTTCAGCCCTTACCCATTCCAGAGTGGAAGTGGGCAGACATCTCCATGGATTTTATCGTGGGGTTGCCGAAGTTGAAGAAGGGGAACGATTCTGTGTGGGTGATAGTGGACCGATTGACGAAGTCAGCTCATTTCATCCCGGTGAGGACCACTTATACAGCTGAGACTTATGCGAGGATCTTCATTCGGGAGATAGTTCGACTTCATGGTGTACCAAACACGATTGTGTCGGATCGAGGATCGGTGTTCACTTCTCATTTTTGGAGGAGTTTCCAGGACTCATTTGGCAGCACACTTTCTTATAGCAGTGTATTCCACCCCCAGACGGATGGCCAGACGGAGAGGGTGAATCAAGTGTTGGAGGACATGTTGCGGGCATGTGTCATTGACTTCCAAGGCAGTTGGGAGGATCATATTCCACTGGTAGAGTTCGCTTATAACAATAGTTATCAAGCGACGATCGGTATGGCCCCGTATGAAGCATTGTATGGGAGACCTTGCAGATCACCGATATGTTGGGCCGAGCCGGAGGACAGCTTGATGCTTGGGCCAGAGCTGGTGAGGCAGACCACGGAGAAGGTAGCCTTGATCAGAGAACGGATCTTAGCCGCTCAGAGTCGGCAGAAGAGCTATGCAGATAAGAGGCGGAGACCCCTAGAGTTTGAGATCGGGGATTTGGTCATGCTTAAGGTATCGCCTATGAAAGGCGTGCAGCGATTCGGGAGGCGAGGAAAGCTTGCACCGAGATATATTGGACCTTTCCAGATTCTAGAGCGCATTGGAGCAGTGTCATACAGACTAGATCTTCCCGCATCTATGTCTAGTATACACAACGTGTTCCATATTTCTATGCTCAAGAAGCACTTGCATGATGAGGAGCAGCAGCGAGTGTTGGACACACCGGAGATTGAGCTTCAGGATGATTTGACTACTATTGAGATTCCGGTTCGCATTCTTGCCAGAGAGGACAAAAAGCTTAGAAACAAGGTAATTCCCTTGGTAAAAGTTCAGTGGAACCGAGGAGGTATCGAGGAAATTTCTTGGGAGCGCGAGGAAGACATGCGTCGTGATTACCCACACTTGGTTGAGGAGGTAAATAAATTCTTGTTTGATTTCATGTCTTAATCTATGTGCATATCTTTGGTTATGTTTACATTTAACGCTATAATGAGAATATTTTCGCTTGATTTTTAATCTTTTGGAACACATGGTATATGTATGGGGGGTTCCTTGTTTGGATTTTTCACCCGATGTACTAGTTCCACTAGATTAGGATTTGAGCGAGAATATTACCATTTTAGATCGTTAGGTGTAAATATCTCTATAAAGTTATATAAGAGTTCATATTGCAAAGTTCGTATGATTTCCGAATTTCGAGGACGAAATTCTTTTAAGGGGGGAAGAATGTAAAACCCCGAAAATTTCTGTAGTATATATGTATATATATGTGTG
>BQKN01056195.1:0-12967 GCA_022839385.1 Asparagus kiusianus
CCAAGGGTAAAGGGAAGGCGCATGCAAATGCGGTGGTCGCAAATCAGGTCTTTGAGGTGCAAGCACAGCCGCAGCAGCCTCAACAGCCCCAGCAGCCGCAACAGCAACAACAGAGGGCGCCTCAACAACCCAGGTGGCAACAATAGCCCCAGAAGCAAAAGGTTGGAGAGCCGAGGTTCCCAAAAGTCTACTCATTCAAAGAGGATGAAATCCCGGGTATTTTCAAATACCTCGTGGAGAACAACAAGATCAAACTGCCGCCAATTCAGGATCAGGAAGATGCCAAGAGGGTCAACGATCCGAAATACTGCGCATTCCACCGAGCGGTGCATCATCCTACCAAGGTGTGCTACGCTCTCAAAGACAAGATTCAGGCCCTGATCGATGTTGGGGTCATCACTATGAAACAGCCCAAAGAGAAGAAGGTGGGTGCAAACACCGTGTCCATTAGCTTTGGATCCGTACCCTCGAGTTGGTTCTAACACGAGTCGGTAATTAAAGCGGCGGTGAAGACAGTGAACGATGATCCACACCAGCAGCGCCAGAAAGGGCTTGTGCCACACACAGCCCCAAATGGCGAGATCTTGTGGGTTCATCCGGACTTGATCGCAGATGAACAGTGGGCCGGGACCTCTTCCACAAAGAACAAGAAGAAGTCGAAGAGGAAAGGCAAATCGTGCTACGGTGCTTCTGCCATACTGGGGGTGGATGATGACAAAATTCCAACCTTCCCACTTTCTGAGGACGAGCAAGAAGCTTTCGCAACCCGAAGCGGGAATGAGTATCACTTCAAGTATCCGGAGGCTACTGAGCAATTGGGTACCAAAACCCCACCTTCCAAGACGCTGGCAGAGTTGGGAATTTCAGCAATTCCCCCAACACCTGCAGTGGCGACGGAGAGAATCCCACAGAAGGATAAGGGAAAAGAGCCCGTACGTCAAGAAGCTCAGAACCCGAGGCCGTCTCGATTCAATAATCCAATTGGACGAGACAAACCGGGGAATGCAAGCTCTCAGCCCCATTTCGACATTATGGCGCAATTGGCCAACATCCCGGCCAGGATAACTCTATACGAGTTGCTGCGGTTGTCGAAGGATACACGGAAGGCACTACAAGAAGCCTTGAGTGATTCCGAAGCCTTCTTGACTCGGATCAAACCATCTTCCGAAGAACCGGAGTCGTCAGCTCAGCATTGCAATCTGGCGGCACATCACTTCCCCTGCATCTCTTTCACCAAAGAAGACATGCAGATAAGGAACTCCAATCATGATAGGCCGTTGTACTTCACCGGGCATATTGGCTCCAGCGTTGTCAACCGGATCCAAGTCGATCCGGGTTCCGCTGTGAGCATCATGCCATTCCGATTGATGCATCATCTCGGAATCCCGACTAGCAAATTAGCGTCCACTGGCACGACAATTTATGGATTCAACACCAGCGGGTCTAGGCCCTTGGGGAAGATCCGAATTAAGTGCCAGATCGGGGATTTGAGGTCGGAGGTCACTTGTTATGTGATTGACGCGGAAACATCCTATAATTTACTGTTGGGTCGGCCTTGGATCCACGGTAACCTTATAGTCCCGTCAACGCTGCATCAGTGCCTCAAATATGTGGGCACAGATAATGAAGTCAAGACGGTGGTCGCGGATAAGCAACCGTTCAAGGGATTGGAGAATTATTTCACCGATTCCCTTTTATACGGCGCTGAATCCGATACTGAACCATCGGCCCAAGGAACGGACAGCGGAGATGAAGCTGATACCGAACCAGGGCTTGATTACGATGGCGGTTTTGTTTTAAACGACATTGTACCCATTGTAATCAATCTTGACGATGATGAATCATCGGAAGATAGTTGTAATTGGCAACTTGCCGAAGAGCTATCAATAAACGATGATTTAGAGTACTCGACGGGTCTTGATGATATCACCAACGAACTCTATGCTAACCCTGATTTATATATGCCTCTTCAATCATTTTGTTTGACAAAGAAGCAGGTACACGACCCTTGCGGAACAACGCTCATCATCCCCGCAGGGATTGGGGGTGGAAAGGAGGTCGTCTACGGCAAAGGAAGAGCATCTCCGATACCCAACCATTTCTTGGAAGAGGAAGACGACGACGATAAACCAGCCCGTCATCTATCCAAATACGATGCGAAAGCGCGTAACATGATGGAAATGCATGGCTATGACTTCAAGATCGGAGAGGGTCTTTTCTTTGGTCGAGGTCCACGGGTTCCACCCCGGATGGCCTATGTACCGAAGGGAAAACCCGATGATTATTATCGCCACAAAAGAGGTCTAGGCTATGTCTCATCAGATGATGAGTGTGGCTGGCAAATCATTGACCAAATTGCTAACAAGACTAGGAAGGGATATTCCTCCGACTCTTCGGGTTGGGATTCCGACGCTAGTCTTGGTGAAGTGTTTAAGAAGCTAATGTCGAACATGGTCACGGTTAATCCAGCGACAATAGAAGAAGATGATGAGATGCCGATATGGGAAGACCCGTGGGTTCATCACTTAAGCATGCAGTACGGTGATAGGTTCGAGCAAAGAGAGCCTCCTACCGAAGACCAAGTAGTCCAGGTGAATATGGGAACCGAGGAGAATCCAAAGCCAATATTCATCAGCGACAGCCTCTTACCTGAAGAGAAGGAAGAGTTGATTTCTCTTATCCGGGAGTACATCGACGTGTTCGCCTGGAATTATGAAGACATGCCAGGTCTCGACCCAAACGTAGCAGTGCATCGTCTCAACATTAAGCCGGACGTCAAACCAGTCAAACAACAACAACGACGGTTTCGTCCGCAAATGATGGAAGCAATCGAAGCTGAAGTCAAGAAGCTCGTCGATTCAGGATTTATCCGAGAGGAACAACATCCCGAATGGCTTGCCAACATTGTTCCGGTCCTGAAGAAGAACGGAAAGATCCGGATATGCATTGACTTCAGGGACCTCAATGCTGCTTGCCCAAAAGATGATTTTCCTCTCCCCATCACGGATGTTATCATCGACAACACGTGTGGGTTTGAGAGGATGTCCTTTATGGATGGTTTCTCTGGTTACAACCAGATAAAGATGCATCCAGAGGATGAGAAGCACACTGCATTTAGAACGCCTCTCGGCGTATTCTGCTACACAGTCATGCCCTTCGGTTTGAAGAATGCAGGTGCTACATATCAGCGAGCTATGACGAAGATCTTTCAGGAACATCTCCGAAAGACCGTCGAATGCTACGTGGACGATCTGGTCGTGAAAAGTCGTGATAAGAAAGATCACATCAAAGACTTGAAGACCATGTTCGATTTGATGCGGGCCCATCAGTTGAAGATGAACCCTACCAAGTCTTTCCTCGGAATGTCCAGTGGCAAATTCTTGGGATTCGTCGTCACCACCAAAGGTATTCACATTGATCCAGACAAAGTAAAGGCGATCAATGAATTGCAACCTCCGAGGAACCTCAAGGAGCTCAGAGGACTGCAAGGGCGATTGGCGTATATCCGTCGGTTTATCTCAAACCTTTCGGGGAAATGCCAACCGTTCTCCAGGCTCACAAAGAAGGGCGTGTCATTCGTATGGGACGACGCTTGTCAACAGGCATTCGAGAGTATTAAAGAATATCTCTCGAAACCTCCCGTACTCGTTGCACCGAAATCGGGCAAACCGTTCTTGATCTATGTCAAGGCGACGAGCCACTCATTAAGTGCATTGCTTGCACAAGATGACGATAACGGTCACGAGCAGGCGGTATACTACTTAAGCCGAACCATGGTAGGCGCGGAATCTCGATATCCCATGATTGAGAGAGAATGCCTAGCCTTAGTGTTCGCCATCCAGAAGATGCGGCATTATTTGGTTGGACAAACCATCTACGTCATCTCCAAAGTTAACCCGGTCCGAGTGTTCATGACTCAACCGGCTTCCATGAGCTGGCGATTAGCGAAGTGGGCTTTACTCTTGTCCCAATACGATCTGCATTTCAAACAGCAGAAATCAGTAAAAGGACAAGCCATCTGCGATCTCCTGGCAGCTAATCCAACGACGGACGCCGCCGAGATATATGACGATTTACCTGATGAAACCCACGAAGTCAACGCAACTTCACACCAACAAGTGTGGCGTTTGTACTTCGATGGTGCTTCACGAGCAGCTAATGCCGCAGGTACTCCTGGATATTCTAAGGTCTCCTCCGGAGTTGGGGTGGTCTTAGTCTCCCCGGGAAAACATGTCATGCCTCGAGCTTACTCATTAACTGAGCCGTGCTCGAATAACGTGGCAGAGTATAACGCACTGATTATAGGACTCAACTTTGCCAAAGAGCTGGGGGTTGAGTATCTCGAAGCCTTCGGTGATTCTCAACTAATCGTCAAACAAGTGCAAGGGGAATACGAAGTCCGAAGTCAGGATTTGCTACCATACCACAAGATAGCGGTGGAGCTAGCGGAATCGTTTGAAGGGTTCTTCATCGAGCACGTTCCGCGGCTGCAGAATACCTATGCAGATGCGTTAGCAGCTTTAGCTGTATCCCTGGCACAGCCACCCGGGACAGAACAATTTGTCACGGTAGGAACTCACCAACTCTTAGTGCCACTTCACGATGAAAATGGCAGAGAGGAAGAGGCCCAAGAGGTGCACACAACTCAGACTGAGTTCGAACCTCGAGATTGGCGTTTCCCCATCATCGATTACGTCTTGCATGGAATCTTGCCAGAAGACGTGAAGGAGAGAGAGTCGATCAGACGAAGAGCTCCAAGATTCTACTATAATACAGAGAATCAAACGCTATACCGCAGGGGGTATGATGGCGTGCTGGCACGGTGTCTATCAACCAAAGAAGCTGAAGAAGTGCTTAAAGAGGCACATGAAGGAGAGTGCGGCGCGCACCAACCTGGTCCTAAGCTCTATGATCGCATCAGGAGAATGGGATACTTTTGGCCCTCCATGATGCATGAGGTAATTGTATACGCCCGGAAGTGTCACGCGTGTCAGGTACACGCGAATTACATGCACCAGCCTCCGGAACATCTACATCCTTCGGTTACGTCGTGGCCGTTCGAGACTTGGGGAATGGACATTGTTGGTCCTATAAACCCCCCATCAGTCAAAGGCGATCGGTTCATCCTGGCGATCACTGATTACTTCTCCAAATGGGCTGAAGCAGTTCCACTCAGAGAAGTCAAGACGAGCAATGTCATTGCATTCATCAAGCACCATATCATCTACAGGCATGGTGTTCCAAGACGAATCATACACGACAACGGTCCTCAATTTATCAGCAACGCCTTCATAAGGTTCTGCGAAAAGTTCAAAATTCAGGACATCTCGTCAACAGCCTATAACCCCACAGCAAACGGGTTAGCTGAAGCCTTCAACAAGACTATCATAAAGCTCTTGTCAAAGCTCGTGAAGAATAACAAGCGAGATTGGGATGATAAGCTCGGCGCGGCTCTATGGGCCTATCGTACCACGGTACGTACACCGACTGGCGCAACCCCGTACTCATTGGTGTACGGATGCGAAGCCGTTCTCCCTTTGGAAATCCAAATTCCATCTCTTCGGATCGCTCTTGCAACCCAGATGACGACCGAAGAACAACATCAGAAACGCCTCGAAGAACTCGAGATGCTCGATGAAAAGCGCCTGGAAGCTCAGCAGCATATTGAGTTTTACCAAGCCAGGATTTCTCGAGCCTTCGACAAAAAGGTTCGACAAAGGAGTTTTAAGGAAGGGGACTTGGTCTTAACCGAGAAACGTCCTATGATCCTTAACTCCAAGAAGAAAGGCAAGTTTGAACCCAAATGGGAGGGACCGTTCGTAGTAGAAACAGTTTACTCGAACGGCGCCTATCGTCTAGTCACCAAAGATGGTGACCGGCTCATGATGCCAATAAATGGCAAATTTCTGAAGAGATACTATCCTTAGTATCCTCAGAAGAATTAAGGTACCGGGAAGTTCCCGGAAGAATACCACATCAGGGTATTCTTAGGGATAACCCGGTCGCTGATGAGCAAGAAATCAATATTCGAATTCCGAATAGTCTTGTTTGTCGGAATTTAACTCTCACAAACACTCTTTTGCTGAGATGAGATCTAATCGTTGATTCTCCCCTCGCAGAACTTTCAGTGGTTTCTGACTCCTCATAGTCTCCACCACACCATTCCAGTTTGGTCAAACCTTATGACAGTTAGGGCCAAAGCCAAATTCCCCTCTCGATTCGCCCAAAGAACGAGAGGTCCACAAATCAATCGATCAAACCTTCTTTCGGTTATGATCATTCTCACGTTTCCCACTTGGTCAAACCTTACTACAGTTAGGACCACAACCAAAATCCCCTCTCGATTCCTCCAATGAACGAGAGGTCCACTTTCAATTCAAATGACCAAACCTTACGACAGTTAGGGTCGTTTGAACCTTTCGATTCGGTAACCAAACCTTACGACAGTTAGGGTTATCCGAATCTTTTCGATTCTCGGAGTGGAGATCCCACTTCTAGTTTCACCTGTCGGATCCTGGGGGTGGAGATCCCACCTCGAGTTTCCTTTCCTGCTGAAGATAGAATATAAAATTCTTCCTCTTCAGAGTCAAATGACCAAACCTTACGACAGTTAGGGTCGTTTGAACCTTCGATTCGATGACCAAACCTTATGACAGTTAGGGTCATTCGAACCTTTCGATTCGATAACCAAACCTTACGACAGTTAGGGTTATCCGAATCTTTTTGATTCTCGGAGTGGAAATCCCACTTCTAGTCTCACCTTTCCCTTGGCTTTGCTTTCAGAAAAGACAGGGATGAAGTCGGCGCCTAATACGCGTTGCCGGGTAGTCTTTCCCGTGAGAAAGACGAAGTCTATGTATTCAAAGTCATAGCATAAAGTCTCGGAGGGTTCACTCTCTTAGCACAACGTTACATGCGGAACGGACCTAGACAAATCGCATGCTAGCCCGATACAAACGGTAGTCGGTAAAGGCACGTCAAACCCGTTGAGGGCTGGGGGTTGGCCAATAATCCCAAAGTCTATACCTAACACGTATAGCCGGTTTAGTCTTTTACCGATTAAAGAAGACACCACGGTATATCAAGAAACATCATGTAAAAAGAAGCAAATAAGGAGTCTCTAATAAAAGATCAAGACAAAAGCATACAACAACAAGTTCGTCAACCCGAAGGCAGCTGACGACTAAGAATGTGAGACTCTAAACCGGAAAGCCTGTCCATATAACTCTGCTCGAACTCTGCCTGCACGCGAGCTCGAACAGAATCCTCGGAACTGCTCAAGACCTCAGCGGCTTCAGTTCGCAGCTTCATCAATCCCTCTTGTGTTGATCCCAGCTTGTCGAGCGTCCACTCACGAGAACGCTCCAATCCAACCAAGTCCTCGGTGATTATAGCAGCAGACTCTTCAGCACGTCCCAAGGCCTCCTTCAGCCTAGCTATCTCTGCACGAGTGGAATCTAGGGAGCTGAGTAACTCGCCTCTGCTGGTGTCCTTCTTCGCCAGGTTGGCCATCAGCTGTGCAACAGAGTGCTCGCGTGAACGGAGCTCGCTGCTAATGGAAGATCTCAAGTCACGCCATTGAGTCATTCTATCCTCCATCTGAGAGGACATAAAAGAAGAAGCTCCGCCAGCCTTCAAATCCCTCAGTTCTTGAACCTCTGACTCCAGAGCAGTAAATTCAGCAGTGAAGGAATCAGCCAACTCTGGGTATCCTTCTTCCCTCATCATCAGCATGTGGCGAGAAAAGGAACGCCTGAACTGGTCAAAGCAGTATCCTCGGAGAAGAAGTTTCTCAATCATGCCATTATAAAAGGCGGTGAAGAAGTTGAGGTCCGCGCGAAAAATCTCTTTCTCAGGATCGGTATCAGCCAAAAGGACGCGGACGTACTCATGTAGGGATGATCGAGCTCCTGCAAACAACAATAGGGAATTTAAGAGATTATCAAATACGACGAGGAAACCTGAGAGGAAATTCGAAGTATACCTGTACTGGCGGAACTTCCCTCGGGTGGAGGCACGGCAGACTCTGAGATAACAGCAGGATTAGCCAGGAAGGGTGCATCGACCCCTGCAGGCAAATCAGTCGTATCTCTCGGCTGTGGCAAAGAGACATGGCTCTCAGGCAAACTATCAGCCCCGGAAACTGCAGCAGCATCAGGCACGACGCCTGGTCCTACAGTTATACCTCTTTATTAGTCAGAATGGAAATTTAGGCAAATAAAGAGAATCAGGGTGATAAGATCATCGGCATACCTGCAAGTCCACCATCTTCTACAACACGGGGAGGGTCGGTAGTCAAGGGAGAATCAGTCCTGGTGGCTGATGATGTACCTGTGAGTGTATCGCTCGTAAAGGGCGGTCCCGCAGTTCCTCTGGCGGCCTGTTCAGCCAGCATATCGACTAGTAGCCCAGCGTCAGGACCGCAGAAACTCGGCGCAGAGGCATTCCCCTGGTCTTCAAAACCTACATCACGAAAGGATTCACCCTCAGTCGAGTTCTCTTTCCCCATGATCAAAAGAGATATTATCAGATGCAGGTATACCTGAGTAAGAAGCGGTGGGCTCGACACTATACTCTGGCCCAAGATCAATGTTCAAATCGATGCCCAGAGAACCGTCATGAAGGGCGTCGCACATCTGCTGCACGAAGCAATCCATGTTATCCGGACCAGGGGATGTAGGAGGCAATGGAAGTTCACCCTCTTCAAGGAATCCTGGAACATAAAGTACGGTTATGAATCCCAGAAGGTAAATCATGTCAAAATATGGAAAGTAACGGAGGGTTACCTTCCTCCCTATCGGCAAAGCCTCCGGAATCTACTCCATGAGAGCGTTGATCAACAGGAGGTCTATAGGCAACCTTCTTCCTTTTCAAAGGACCACCCCTCTGGGAACCGACGGGACGATTGTGCGAAGTTTGTCCACCAAACTTGGATTTCGCACGACGTGAGGCGAGAGGTTCATGGTCATCGGCCGATCCACCTGAAACAACAAGGATTATTTCACGTACCAAGGTTGAGGAGAAGCGAAATCAAGAAGCATGACAAACCTGCATCAAGTTCTACTTGGTCGGTGTCTATGCCCATTTCCTCCTCACAAGCTTCATCGCCATCCGCAGGAAGGTGCTCTCCATCAATTCTGCTTGAAGGAGGAGATTGAGCAGGCCTCTTCCCCTGCTTCTGAGCAGCCGTCATAGCAGCCTGAACCAAGTGCTCAGACTCTAACTCCGAAAGGCTCTTCACACCTATGGATTCATAGGCAGAAAGGAACCACTTGCAGCTAAGGAAGGTGATCATCGGTTTGCGCTTATACGAAGGGAGAGCAAACTGAGCCCCGGTGCAACCAACCATGGTCCATAACCACGCTCGTATACCGTCGACAAGCCCTCCCTTAACCTGTAAACCACGGCTCGGATTCCCAACATATAGTTGGTCGTAGCCGAACTAACGTGCGAAACGGCAGGGAAGGTAAGGCTCGATATGGCAACGGTTCTTCACCCGAAGGACAAGATACCCGATGCGGATGTTTACCAGCCATCGGAAGCAACCGACGTCAAGAGCAGTCCGGTTAGTTCGGGGTTTCTCCACATCAGTCAACTCCTCGCCATAGCGTCCAGAAAATTGAGGAAAGTACTTGAAGAGCTCCCAGTTCCGACGAACTTGAAGTTCTTGTTGTACATCTTCAAATTTCTTCCCAAGCCACCTACTCCTCTCCAACAGTTGTAGGAAAGGAACAGGGGTGTCAACGGTGCGGGGAGCTGACATCATGTCAGGCCGGTGTAGAACGAACCATGCCATCAGATAAGCATAAGGCAGCTCAACCTTCGGGCAGGTAAGCTCGGTCGAGGGCTTGGAGCCCACATGGGTAAGAACACGAACTACACCCCTGAGCCCGCAATGAATGCTGGCCACCATCGCTGGAAGCAAGGACAACTCCCGCCCATAGGCTAGCTGGACTGCCGGGAAGAGCACCTCGACTGGTAAGTCATCCGAAGACTGGTATGGCACAACGCACTTCTTCAACCAGAGTGCGAGGTAGCCGGCCAACAGAGACCGAGGCTCTATAGACTTCTGTGCACGACGGAGAAAAGAACGGAACGTGGTCCCGGCGGGAAAAGCTCCCTCGGCGCTGGCAATAGTATAAGAATGAGTTTCATTCTTCTCCATCAGCTCGTTAATAGTGGTAAAGTCCAAGACATCCAACTCACGGATAGGTCCAACGAAATCACCCTCCAGGTTTTGAAACAAATAAACGGCGAACTGCTTCAAGCTGATCTTCTTCTTCGTCTTAGCTGGAACAGACGTTTGGAGCAGTGAGGTATGGTAGTGACATGTGAGATCCCAAAGCGTATCATACATATCAGGGCTATCTTTCTTTAGCAAAGCCAACTGTTGGTTGGAAGGAAAGTACTCCTGATACGGGCAATTCCCCATCGGAAGGCCCGAAACCTGGTGCATCTCATGAAGAGCCAGCCCTAGTTCCCCGCCGCTTGTGAGGAAAGTGTTGCTATCAGGCATGTATGTCTCTAACAGTGCCAAAAAGTGGCGGCAACTGACTGGGATCCCGTACATGGTAGCTCGTATGGGCGCATATAACCCACTATCTTTCAGATCCCTCTCCCACCTTCCTAGAACATAGCCGGTCATGCGGGTCCACCACCCCTTGCCCGGCGAAGAAGCCCAACCGTAGCATCGGTAATCCAGTGGAGGTAGCTGTCTTCCAAGCTGAGCTAGACGGTTCTTCACGGTAAGAGCAGCCGCCGACACCTCGCCTGGAGGTGCGGTGTCGAGACCCATGATCCCGGGGCGAAGACCGCAAATGGATTGGTATCCCAGAGAACCGGGACTCTTATGATGAGAAATGTATCCGCACTGGATGTGGACAGCAGCATTGGTAAGAGACCAGGACATCTGTCGCCCCACAGCTTGTCTCTCCAAGAGAGTAAAAGAACACTGGCGCGGAATGGAAGGAATATATAAAAGAGCTCCCTCGTCAAGGGTTAGCCAATGCTCCTCAGCAAGAGTCAGCACGGCAGGATCCTCGGTGCGATCCCCGAATAGGAAATCTGGCTTCTTTAAAGCCTCAGTAGAAGTAGCATCTGCGGTGAGGGGAGCATCGGTGATAAGTTGGCGTAAACAGTGACGCCCTCCCTCCTTTATCAGACGACAGAATTCGTCTGAACGATCATGACCAAACTGCGGAAGGGGATCGATGATCTGCCTAGCGGAAGCTGAAGAGAACGCTTCCCTGCTACAACCGGTAGGGGCATTGTGAGGGAGACTACCCCCGGGAAAATCGACTGCAACAGAGCATGAAGATGGAATCAGAAAATTCATGTCATAAGATTACTCGCGGGATAACCGGAGTGACGATTTCGAGCGTCCTACACCAAGAGGACGGTACGTATCATCACGTAGATACCGTGATAATATATACCGACCTGTAAGGTGTAAGACGACACGAGATCGCCCCGATATATCCGAAGACTTGAATTGGCTAAAGCAAAACAAGTCTGAAACCTTAACCCCCGCGCGAGGGGTATCGGTTCTTCCTTCATAACCCGCGAGAGGTCAATCCGGGATACAGACATTAACCCCCGCGCGAGGGGTATCGGTTCTTCCTTCATAACCCGCGAGAGGTCAATCCGGGATACAGACCTTAACCCCCGCGCGAGGGGTATCGGTTCTTCCTTCATGACCCGCGAGAGGTCAATCCGGGATACAGACCTTAACCCCCGCGCGAGGGGTATCGGTTCTTCCTTCATGACCCGCGAGAGGTCAATCCGGGATACAGAAAGTATAAAATTCTCACCCCCGTAAAAAGAAGCCGCTGAAGAAGATACAGCGGGAGCCTCCTCCTCGCTGTGCTGCGAGTGGGAGCGACTCTTGGAAAGCTGAGCACGACGGGAAGACATCACAAATCTGCAGTGAAGAGCAGTACATCATGTACAACATATAATACACGAAATATCGAAAAAGGGGAAATTAAGCACTTGGACTTGAAATCCTATAAACAAATAGGACTTTACAGTTAAAGTCTAATTAAACCAACGAATTTCGTGCACGCAAAACGATAATCGTCGTTTCGCGATAAATTTTGGCGAAATACCCAAAATACCCCCCGTGCTCAAGGCTAAATTCAGGTCAAGGACACGTGTGACTCGGGTCGTGGTCGTTATACTTGATCATCTAACGTCCCGGTACCCTATAATTCTGATCAAATTTTGCAAATAAGTCCTTTTGCAGAATTTGGTCAATTTTACATAAAAGCCCCTCCTCGAACTTTTGGTTTTGCATCCACGTGCCTTTACCAAAAATTCGATCAAGGGTTTGGGGTCAACACTCTCTGAATTTCAGCCCCAAATTCGTGGTTATTTTGCAAATTAGACCCCAGAAAATTATATGGGCTGTTTTGCAAATAAACCCCTCCAAACAATTCCTTTGATCTTCTTGCACAAAGCACCCCCTCTCTTGAGGAAACAAACATGAACCCTAATCCCGAGTTTCAATTCATGTTTGCACAAAAACCCCCATAAAATTTCAGCCACATTTTGCGAATAAGCCCCTCAAATTTCGGCTATCACCTATTTTGCACAAAAAATCCCCAAAGTTTCGGTTCTTTGCAATAAACTCCCCAAGAGTATATTACATACATAATCCCTAGCCTATTTGCAAGCATAAAAATGCAAATTTTACAAGGGAATAGGAGGATGGAAGAGAGATCTTACCCAAATCAAATAAGTTCCCCTTTGAGCTTGGAAATGGAGGCCGAGACCTTCGTTTGGAAGAGGAGAAAAATCCGACAAATGGGTACCCACCAAAACCCGAGCTTTCTCGTGATTAGATGTGTTCTTCAAAGCTTTAATGGAGAAGTTTGAGGAAGAAGACCAAAACCGAATGGAGAAGGAGGAGAGCTCGGTTTTGAGGGGGAGATTTTTTTCTTGAAATTCAAAATAAGGAAGGGGGGGG